>JAAGVU020000032.1:10110670-10122336 GCA_011763525.2 Mormyrus iriodes
AATGCAAATGGCGCATGACTGCAGTGTTCGTATTTTAGAAATATGATACTAATATTAAAGGAATAATCATATTATATGTAATATAACTGGGTAAGTAAAACGAGTGCATTACTGTATATTATAGTAAATATTAAATTATTTTTGTTTAAATATGTATTACAATGTGTTTATAACTACGTTTTATGTATTAAATAAAACTCTTCAATGATATACGATACTTATATTTGTGTGTAGTATATAAACAATGTGTTTACATACATAATTACATACAAAACGAATCTTACCTAATATCTAAGAGAATATAAAGGGTTTATGAGGGCTTAAAAAATACAAAAATAACCATATAAACATATGGTTTTTACTTTGCGGATTTTCACCTTTCGCGGGGGGTTCTGGAATGCAACCCCTGCGATGGATGAGGGATCGCTGTATATCGAACGCTTCAGGTCCAATTAAAATGAAAAACAATCACGTAAATAGGCTTTAGCATTTTAAATATAAACAAAGTCTATAATAAACAGTAGGGTGCTGAAAACACATCCCGTTTAATTTAGCATTTTCTCGAGCTTCCATCAGCAAGTGCTTTTATAATTTGTATGTGAGAGTGTCATGACAGTACAGCCAGATTAAACAGGGGATCCATTTCCTGGCAAATACATTAGAAATATATCACCACACCCCTTACGTCTTTACATTTGCACTGACCCCAACACCAAGCAAGTTTTTTGATACAATTTGGATACAAGTGAGTGTCATCTGTGTTGTATATACATAACACTATATGATTTATGTATTATAATGAGACCCAGAAGTTCTAAAAAGATTAAACAACAAATGTATTTTTTTCCTTTGTGACATTAAGAACAATGTTACTGTATTCCTGATACACACTTATAATGTAGCAAGAGTTATATTGCCAAATTCAAGTCTGTTCTTTTGATCTATTAAATATATGTTAACATGCGTGTGATAGCCTAAGTCAGGGCTATTCAAATCATGGTCCTCAAGGGCCGAGCACTGCTGATTTTCCAGCCAGTCAAAACTGCAGTCAAAAGAAAAAAGTATTATAAGCCTGTGTTAAAGATTAAATTCCCCACATTTCACTGACTGACTACCGATAAAATTTGCCAAGCAATAAGGCTGGTGACAAAAAAAAACTATAAAGTTCTCCCACGGTATCTGCAGGGGATTCGTTTCAGGACCCCCAACAGTTCCCAAAATCGGCAGATGTTTAACCTACGGACATCCTCCCGTATTCTTTTGACCATCTCTAGATTACTTAAAATAACTAATACAATGCAAATGCTATGCAAATAGATGTTGTAAAACAAAGTAGTGCTCAGCACGTGGAAAATTCAAGATCTGCTTTTTCGAACTTTCTGGATTTTTTTTTTCTCAAATATTTTCGATCCACAGTTGGCTAAATCCATAGATGCGGAACCTGCAGATATGGAGGGTCAACTGTATAAGCTTTCCTATAGAATATTCAGAAAATCATCTCTCAGAATAACTGACCTGTACAAAGTTCGGGGGAAGTTTACAAAAATATCAGTGGAACACGTTTAGATGGCAGATAGCTGTTTTCAAAAGATGGCAGCTGCAGCCTCCATTTTCACCCTCTACTGTCCCGTTATGCAGTTCCAATTTTGAGTTGATTTGGGGTGTCATGGGGAACATTTTCAGGCGTAAATTTCCATCCATATAATGTTTGTGAAGTGGTAATAAGATCCATCAAAGATCAAATAGAGTAAAAATAACAGCGTTATCCTGTTCACAGGGTTAAGCCTCTTCTCTTCATCCTTCTCTTGGCTGTCACTAAGCATCATTGATTCAATTTTAGTGCAATTTATTTCAAAATTTGAACTGGTCCATACAATATGTCTAAAATTTGGAAATGATTTGTCAAATACGTTTTGAGTTATTGTGTATTGGGATCCAGTGTCTGAAACTACCTTTTATTTTTGCCATCACTATGTGGCGCTGCTTCAGCTTTGGGGTGATTAGTCTTAAAATTCAATCAGCTTTAGTTCGTCACCCATGTAACGCCTCTGCAAAGTCTAAATAGTTTTCAAGTCATCCTTTTAACAAGAAAGCATCTCCAGCTGCAGTGGCACACCAGCCCCGAATCTATACGTCTTCATCTGGGGAGTACAATTAAGCGGACGATAAATAAAACCTACACACAATATCAGTGAGCACACTTCAGATAGAAATCTCTACTGATTGTCTGGAAGGTTGTGTTTAGGGTGCTTCTTTACAATGAAGAATGTTCTGATAAAGAAGCTATTTATAAGGTACTTTGTTCTGGTTTTGCTGAACCATTAGTACTTCCAGAAGTCTTTATTAAAGGACACGTCCTGGGCAGGGCGCAGCAGAAATCTCGCCAACACAAATACTGTATTTACTCTGGAGTAAAAGGGAGACTAGCTGATGACCTTCATGGAATTTGATTACATGCTGCAATTTATTTTTATTAACTGGGCAGCCATAGTTACATACCAGATGGTGATTCTGCATTGATGGCCCAAGAACTTACCACAATGGTCTGGGAAGTATTTTGTGGCGCTCGAAATACAGATGCTATTTTGTTCTCTTTGTGGAGTTTGTCATATTCATAGTGAGTTTGCCAGTTGTAGATCACGGTGCCAGGAACTTGCAGGACTAAACCCTGACGTTATGGATTCCTGTGAGAGTTGGTGATTCTGTTTCATGTTAGTGCGGCACATAAAGGAGATCCACCCACTTCTGGTGTACCGTCTACTCACCATTGCTGATGGTGGCTACTAGGGTGATATCAGCAGCAGTTTGTAATTACAAAGGTCATGTATGTCTCCTGATAAACTCAAACCAGCTTCATCTAAAACGATTTTCTAGGGTCATCAATACATCATCACTGTCTGATGTTGCCTTCAGAAAGTACCACCTACCTTCTGAATATAATTTAAATGCTTGGATGGTATCCTTTCCTCCTTCAGTAATATAGAAGAACCAACATTTATGATGAAAACACATTTTATTCAATATTTCAAAGGTAGCCTAGTCTCACACATATCTCTTCAAATAAAAAGATCCACAGTTACAGCACTTGAGTCTTTGTGTGACTGCATACACTAAAACTTTCTTTTTTGGGCATTTTCTGCAACTCTGTCAAATTAAAACTTTATCTGGATCCTTCCAAAACACAGATTAATCCATTTTTGGGGCATAAATTATTTACATATTCCGCGGAAACTTTTACCAAAAGCAACATACATTTTTGAGAGAAATCAGGGTCCAATAGTCCCTAGAGCAACTGGGACCCAACAGTGAATTTTTTCTGCTAACTCTGCGATTTGAACCAGTGTCCTTTCATTCACAAGTGCATGCCCATATTATCCATCTATTTATTTACACTTAAAATGAGCACTTGCACACAAACAGTTTCTCCTGTAGGATTTGCCATATTTATCTCTGTCCAACTAATCTTAGCCAGAAATAACCACCTCAGTCTGTCTGAACAAATAAACCCTCAGCATTGGTACAACCACCATGCTGGCATCTCAAAGTTGCTTTCTGGTGAATTCCTAGGACGACTTAACGCCAACCTTCACGATAAGTGGTACCAGGGTGCCAAAACAGGAAAAACAAAGAACAGGGCTATCTGAAATTTAGCAAATACTTACTGAAGATTAAAATACAAAATGGTATAAGGGGTATGGAGAACAAAGAAAGCCTTAAATGATATTCTACCAGTCTGTATATGACCATTTATCACACATTACATAATGACACCCTGGGGACCCAGTTCAAAAAACCATAAACTACTTATAATTATATACACGTTTAAAATGAAGGTCACTTTCCTTATATAAGAGCTTCCATTTATGAAGTAATACACTTTCAGTTAAGATTAAGCACCTTGTACAAGAGTACAGCTGCAGAGCATTCTAAACTGAAATACATAACCAGTTGTTCAATTTCTTATGTTATTACACCTGTGTTACTATTACCATATTACTCTGGTAAGACTCCTGTCGAAGGTGTACATGAGGCTAATGTGAAAAGCAGAAAAATGCATATTTACATCAATACTGTGGATACTGTTTATAAGGCAAAACCTGTAGTTTGCTTTCCTTACTACTGATATCCTGCTTCATAGTTTAAAATATTATTCTAAAGGCATCATCCTAGACTTTTAAAGCATACATAAGAGAAATAAAAGGAATACCTGTTTGGAGGTTTGAAAATATATATTTGAAACCGGTTTAAAATACAATTCTTATTCTTATATAGCGAATAAGAATAAGAATTGTATTTTAAACCGGTTTCAAAATATACAAATAACCAGTATTCATGTGTGTTACTTAAATATTAAAGATGTTTCAGATTTGGCGCTCATTTTGTTAATCACTCTCTTTTGACAGTTGCAGCACGGTACACCATGAAGAGGACATTATGGGAACCATTTCACCACAATGGTAAAACGTGGGTGGGTCTTCTGGTCAGGAGTATGGATACTAGGCTTCCTTCATTCTTTCAGAGGTGGAATTTTCTTCTGCTGGAGTCCATTTCGTGTCGCTGAAATAAATTTCACATTGAAACTGTTGCAAGTGGTGTAGGTCAACCTAAATACAAGCTAGCACAGCCCCAATCCACCATCTCTGAAGGAATTATGAGCAGACTGGAGCCTTCCAGGATCCGGCAGTGAACCAAGCTGTAACGGGGAAACTGACAGCAAAACCTTGCTCAAGACACTTTTGACATTGCCAAAAGGGCTACCAAAGGCCCTTGTTATTAAGTCATTATTATATAAAAGTACCATAAAGCCAATTCAGACTTTACTTTTCTCCATGCCATTAAGGTCCGCAGACAGGGGGAGTGACGTACATTTTGCGCGATGGTGTGCTATGCTGTGCATTCACTGAATATTCATTGAAACATCATGTAAAGCGCTTTGGGGCAACTCTGTCGTGAAAGGCACTAAATAAAAATAAATTGAATTGAACTGTATTGACTGTGCATGTGCAAGGAAACTGACTGGGTGTTTCCAGGAGGTGGCAGAAGAAGAGGAAGAGTAGCTGTAGTTCTGGACGCTTTTGATATTCAGCTGCGTGTGGAGATGCAGAGGCACCCGCATATACACGCACGTACGCACGTACGCAGGCAGGCAGGCAGGCAGGCAGTCACTCACTCACTCACTCACTCACATATAAACTCATGGAAGGAGCACAAAGACTAATTCCGATGCAGAAATCAGTCAAGATAAAATCACCTGAATTTCTGCAGGCAGAGACAAACACATTGTGCGCGGACCGCAGTGACACTTGGCAAAGTGAATTATGAGCTAGGCTTAACGGCACAGCACATTACACAGTTCCTGAAAGAATGAGCTTTCATCATCATGCACAGGCTGACTCACCTTGTGGACCCATTCATATTCTCCAAACTTTGAATCAAACGTTCCTTTCTGGAGTGACCTAAGTTTGAGAGTGAACCGGGGCCCCAGCTCCTGGATGCCCACTTTCTTCTCATTCCTGAAAATGTATCTGTTGGCAGGGGGGGAATCATTTCATTAAACACTGACTATGACAGTGACCAGACAGTCCCTCTCCCTCCCCCCTAACAAAATAAGATATAGAAAATAATTATTTCTGCAATAAACAAAAGTATTTAATCAAATACACGGCAAGAGTTACTAATAATAAAAAAGTGAGCACACGTTACGGTAAAAAAAATCTAATCAGAGCAAAAATGACAATTTTACAATTCCTAAAAAGGTAATGTGCTCTGCACAAAAAACAAACTTTTTTTCCCTCAACAAATGTTTTGAAAAAAAAAATACCCATATTTTAATATTTATTGGTTTAATTTGTGCTGCACAGATTATTCGTTTCAAACAAGTAGATGCAAGGTGAATTTCAATACTTTGAAAAAAGTTTAAACAGGCGGCAATATGTAACGAGGATACTGTATCATAAGAAGACATGTTAAATGATTATTCTTTTAATCACACACTTTGGCAATTAATGCTGTGTATATCACATGTACATATAATCTCATGTACTCAACAGGCGAATGGAAACACTACTTAATCCAGACTGTGAGATCGAGCTAAAATCTTAAACCTATTTGGCAAATGACTCTCAAAACAGAAATCTGATAACCAAAGTGCACATATCTTATGGTTTTAAGGTATAAGTCTTTGATAAAATAAAACAAATATTCCTATGCATCCATCAGCTGCCAGAGATGCTAACTGAAGGTTTAACACCATGAAATAAATAATATTTTATTACTTTAGTATTAATGCAATGCAATAAATTTCTCAGCCCTTCAGTGCTTTAAATGTGGCCCATTTAACCCCAATCACTCCAGGGGCACGTGACGCTGGCTGACCCTACACTCTGACCCCCAATCTTTTTCCCACCTGAATATAAATCTATGTAAAAAATACCCACTCCCCTTAGATATAATGTTCTATTCTGTTCCTATTCTTCATTTTTGTCCTTAGGCTATGAAATGTTTAAAGAGAAATATTTGTATTGTGTTTGCGCAAAGCTGTTTTCGCCCCCAGTTAAGTGTAATTACCGGTGAAATCTGAAGAATATAAAGTCCCGCTGGTTATGGAAGGTCGCCACCTGCCGGCCAACAAACTGCGGGTCGTGGGGGAAGAGTGCAGCAAACATGCGGCCGATGCTGTGGCCCAGGCGTGTGGTGAAGTTGTTCAGGATCACTTCTGGAGAATGGTCTGTAGGGTCTTTACCCCGCCTCTGCAAGCAGGAAAGAGCGCTTAAAATAAAAATATATGTTCTCAAATACAAACACATGCTCAAGCCTTTTAACATATTGAAAATTAAACAATTTTTTCATCGTTGTCCGAAACTGAAACCTTCAATTCCTTGCGAAGACGGACACTGCTGACTTTAAAGTGTGCTGTTGGTCCATCTGGCAGGTGACAAAGGACAAGGCCATCTTAAACACATAGTCAAGGACACTCAAACATTTCAACTGTAATAGAATCAGTATTTTAAGCTCCCAATTTTAAATAATTATCATGCTACAAACTCCACTTTAAACAAACATGTCAAAATACAATACTGATAAGATTTTCTTTTCCTTGGAAGATTCAACCCAAGTGCAGGATACTGGGCACTTTGCGGTCCTCGTTTATGACCATAAGGTAGGTGAAATCTCTGGCCTTGCACTGAGGAATGATCTTCTTCAGTGCCAAACCTCTTCGGTAGTAAACATGGGCGCTTGGTATGATGGTGGCAAGCTGCTCACAGAAGCGCACCGTCCTCTGAAAGACAGCAGGAAGGAGTTCAAAAACACAACCATGTCCAGCACTCTTACCACACATTCACCTGAACACACAAACACTTTCCTTTTATGTTGAGAGGTTGGACTCACCCCTCTGGGCCTGTCAGATGTTGTAATTAAGACTTTGGGATTGGTCAGACGATTAAAGTAAGCTGAAAACTCATCCGTTCCTTCATCAAAAGCCACCTACAGAATAAGTCAACAATTACAGTGGAACATAAAGCAATTGTCAGCAAAGATCTCAAATCAGCAGCGTACTAAAGCACCTCTCAAAAACATCAATAAATATGGAGCATAAACATAAATGGAAAAAAAAGAGGTTAAACACTGTTACACTGACGTCTAAATACAAATCCAAAGAAGCTGCACACTGTTTCACTTGGGATACTTCACCTCCTCATCTTCTGGATCCACTGTAGTTTCATCATAGATTCTCTGATTCTCTATCGTTTTGGGGACTGGCTTTGGTGGTGCCTAGATTGAAACAGGATTACACTTATACATCTTGCTGATGCTTTATGAATCCAAACCAATAAATACCTGAGACACAAAATACATCACGAACATTCAGCTGTCAAGTAGCCAACTGCTGCTAGCTTAAGCTTCAGTGACAGTGACCAATAACAAAGAGTATTGACAACATTGAACAGGTTCTATACAAAAACAATTAGGACCTCATATGAAGACAGCGTGTGGCTCAGTGGGCTAAACCTGTGATTGGAAGGTCGCCGGCTTGAGCCCAGCCTTGGCACATCTGCGAGTCCATGAGCAAGGCCCTTAACCTCCAGCTCCCTGTGAGCTGCTATGAATGGCTGCCCTTCACAGCCAGCTTTCTCTCAACAACAGACAGCAAGTTGGGGGAGGTGTAAAGAGAATTTCCCCACAGGGATCAAAAAAGGAGCTGTTACTATTATATCAGAAACTATTCAAATAAAGGAAATTTTGCAGAGAATTTTCAGCATACACAGTATGTATATCTGTAAGTCCCCTGAGCTGATTACTTTCACCATGTAGATTTGTAACATACCTTGCAAACGATAATTATTCTTACCTTATCACCAAGAGCGTCCCTCTGCTTTTTAATTTTCTTCTTCAAAGCCAATTTTTCCTAAGATCAAAGCAGGTCATTAGATATGTGAATAAATGTAGCTGAGACACATAAATTCTGTATGATCAAGACACTTACTACTGTTCACCTTGGCGAATTCGGACGGACATTTTGATCAAATTCTAAATTTTAATATGGATATGGTATCTAAATATGTAGCCTAAATAGTTTTTCCTCACTATCAGAACATCTTGCCACGGACAAGCTGACGATCCCTGCTACTATTATACACATGCGAACAAGTTACACAAACTTTAACACGGACTTAGTGTGCATAAACTTTAACAAAAAATTTTAGCGTGCATATTAAACTTAACAAGAAACACTCTGGTATTTCACGGTACTTTGGAATCAGTCTACGTGTGACCGGAATATTATGGAACTCACATTTAATGTATTTACAAGCTAAACAATATTAACAATACAATGACATGACTCATCAAACCAATAAAAGGCTAAACTCAAATATTTCTTATAAATCAGCAAGAGGCGAGCTCCATAATTTGCTGAAATCTTTAACTTTTCTTCAAAACATCTACATAATCGATTATAAGCTAACAGTCATATTGGGGGAAACGGAAGAACCAAACAGGCAAAGAAGTCATAAACCCGACCCTTACTTTTCTTTTCTCTTGTTTATATTTCATGAACATAATATGTCGCCGTTGTTTGTTTTTTATTTCTGACACACTGAATGTTGGCGGAAACACAGGTTGTGGGGCTTTATCGAGACTCTCCGGCTCTTTGACAGCTTCTTGATTATCATTTTCTTCTGGCGACTTATTTGGTGTCTTTTGTTTTGTCATTTTCTTCTTCGGTTTCTTGTTTTTTTCTTGCAGTTGCTGATGAGATTCGGTATCCATATTTTTATGTCTTTTCCACGTGTTCCACGACTAATCCACGCTCTCTGACCCGGAAGTTTTTTTTACATCTATAGTGTTGCCGTATACTGTGAAGTCATTAGGAAGGCATATCGCCCCCTAGTGATCCGGAAGATGGGTAACATCAATCTGGAAGGTGTCCTGTTTTATTCAGAAGTACTTGGGTATGACAGTATGAAAAATGATGCAGGATTCCTTTTGCCTGTAGTTTAATTTCAAGGTCCTTCTGGATCTCCTGAACTTCTCACCCTGTCACAGAGAGTGAGTCTGCATGTACGTTTTCAGGTATTAAACAAAGCTTAGGACCATATTTGAGGATTAAGAATAACTGGTAAATCATGAGTGTTGCCCATCACCTTACCTCCAGCTTCCCCTATACAAATCTGATTTTCCTGTAAATATTAAGTTCCTCCTTCTTGTCACTCATGAACTAGGTAATTTCCGCCACTCTTCCCCTTCCTCTGAAAGGAACAATCTTATGTATGTGCTGGATATCCAGATCAAATGAAATAAGAGCAACAACAGCAGAAAATAAAACAATCACGATGCACCCATTCTAAATGACTTTGAGTTTTTGCCAAAGAATTCTTACGATCCATACAGGGATGAAATAGCAGGGAGTAATTGCACTGGTACCCCATATTTTTACTGCACTTTCCACAGTATGTGTCGGGACACACGGACAAACACCTATGATCTTCTACAAAGCTGTACTGGCATGTTCCTATGAACTCTGACAAAACATTTGGTCCACTATTCTGTGACCAGGTCGGAATAAACCTTGTTTCTCTGAATCTTAGTTTTGACTATCAGGAGGAATCTCCTCTGAAGTATCCTGGCATAGGCTTTTCCAGGGAGACTGTGAAGTGTGAATGCCCTAGAATAAGACCACACCTTCTCATCATCCATTTTAAAAATAAGAACTATCAGCCCTGTTTTCCAGTTCATACATATTCTACCCTCATTCCATGCCACAGCGAAACAGCGGCTCAGCTAAATCTCCCTCCAACATCCTGAACATCTTCAGATAAATTTCATATACCTCTACAGCCTTTTCACCATTTTAGTCTGTGGAGTTACTGACTTTCTTTGATACACATGTGGGGAATGATGGAGATACCTGAAGAGGTGTGATTGTCAATAATGGGTTCTTGGATCTAAACAGTGAACTGTTAGTATATGACATGGATTGTCCATAGCAAATACCTTGTGCTGTGCTACCACTGAACACAATGATGCTCATAAATCTACTTTGTACCAGACTACCTCAGGTCAAACACTAATGATCGACCTTGTAGATATTAGCCTTGCACTCCTTGAATGGTTAAAGCACAACAGCTGTGAAGCCTAATCTTCAGAGGCCACTGAAGGATCTGCTCAAAGCCCTCTTTCAGGTATAAATCAAAAGTGTAATACAGACACTGTCGCGATCAGTGTATTGTTTAAGTTCATAAGCAGTGATAAAAAATCTTACAGCTTTATGTCTGATTCCTGGAGGGCTGACGTAAAAAAACTGCATACTTATTTATCATATTTTGCATGAATTTATTATTTCACTTATAGCCAGAGCCCAAACAACATTAAACACTTTTTATTTTGATGCATTTTTATGACTTAAGCTGAAGCAGAATTTGGTAAACAGTGCAGTTGTGTGGTGTGGACACTGACTGAGGCTGCACTGATGGTGACCACTACATTATGTACATCTTATGACAATATCAGGTAGGAGCCTCTTTGCCTCCAGAACTACTTCAAAGGCAGACGGGTTGTGTGTCCAGAGAAACTTATCTGCCCTCCACTGTTGTACTGAGCTGTTACTTTTATTTTTGTGCATTGGCCTTGTTCCTCTGATTTCTCTTGTTAAGAGATGGTTTTTGCCTAGATCAGCCACAGACTGCATGATTTTTGTTCATCACATCATTGTCTGGAAACTCTGGAAACTGTAGTGTGTGAAAACCACAGGAAGGCAACTGTTTCTGAGATTCTGGATCACCACGTCTGGCACCACCAATCACACCACGTCCAAAATCACTTAGATCATACATTCTATCAACTCTAATGCTGAGTCAGACCTGCAGACCTTCTCACTGTGCTGCAGATATTTAGTTGAAGCTACACAATTTGCTGTACATAGTTTGCTTATAACAAACTGTAACTATGGCTGCTGGTGCTGCTGTACACACCATTAGTATCTACTATGCTTGTCCATTAATGTGTCAATGCATGTTCTGATCACTCATGCTCTCTGCCTTCCCATATGACTGGGTGGTGCCCGGGGAGGGCACCATCTGAGCTGGAGTGCTGGTTCAGTCCCATGGATGGGTGACATCGTGGATGTGACTTATGAACTGTAACATCGTGGGTGCAGCCTCCAGTCT
>JAAGVU020000032.1:10139618-10164381 GCA_011763525.2 Mormyrus iriodes
TATGTATGCGCAACCATCGTCAAGCCAATGGTTAAACAAAAGGAAATATATTGTTGCAATCATATATTCATTCACTCATTTTCCATACATGTTTATCCTGTCTAGTGACTCGAGGATCTGAGGTCCATCTGAGAAACTACAGGCACAAGGCAGGAAATAATCCAAGATGGGGCACCAACCTATCACAGGCCACACTCACACACCAGTCATTCACACATTCATACTGTCAATTTGGCAACTCCAGCTTCACATGTTTTTGGACCAGAAAGCCCCATGACGACACAGGAAGAACATGCAAAGTCCACATACATAGGGCCGGGCTGGAGACTCGAACCCTTTATTTAGCCGACGTTTTTATCCAAAGGGACACACAACTGAGAAAGTACAGCCACTCCTTGGATCAACAGGGATTAAGGACCTTGCTCAAGGACTCAGTGACATCGTTTTGCCAACCTTGGGATTTCAACTAGTGGCCTTCCGATTATGGGCACAGAGTCCTGACCTACAGAGTCACACACCAGTGCAGATTCCTTATCCTTCCATGTTCCAGCTGTTGATTCTGTGTAGAGTTTCAGGGCGTCTTTACACTTGGCCTGGTTGCCTTGTACTGTGCTCGAACTTGATTGCCCCCCTCTCCACTCCGCCACTGGTCTGTGCTCACATTGTATTCCGGGCCCAACATAGGAAGAATAGCACTATTGCACAGCACAATGGAGTTCATGATTAATGTCCTTGTTTTGTGGTTTATTTGGAATTGTTTTGGGCATGATGACCCATGGCCCTCATAGCTTTACTGAGTATGCCATGTAGCAATTTTCATTTAATTGTGCCGCACATACAATGATCCCTCGCTATATCACGCTTCGATATTCGCGGCTTCACTGTATCGCGGATTTTATATGCAAGCATATCTAAATATATATTGCGGATTTTTTGCTGGTTCGTGGATTTCTGCGGACGATGGGTCTTTTATTGTAACTGCACAGCAGGAGGAAAGCAGAGATCCCACAGGAAATTAGTATGACTAGAGGAATAGCATGTTGGAGGGAAATGCAGGTGACAGCACATCTTAAAACAGCTCTTCGGGATTCGACACCTCAGGCCATTTGCCCTAATTTCCTCAATTAGTCACCTGCCTGGGCGGACGACCACCCTGCTGATAATCGCATTTTATTCGTCAACTTAACCACAGGTTAAGCGGATTGGCCAGCCCTGCTCATCCCACATTTCCACTGTGCCGTCTTGAAGTTCTTTGGTAAATGGAAGCACCTATCAAAGGTCTAATGAGGAGTTTCAGTCCTTGCTGGAATGCTGTCCTGCATAGCATGTGGCGGGATATTGGACTGTTATTCAAGAAGAATGTTCGCCCATCCGGATATCGGAAAAAGGGTGAAAGGGACTTATTACACCATATTACTTTTTTCCATGGCTCTGGGGTCCAGGTGATGCGTTTTTGTGCAGTGCTCCTGTGTACAAGACACTCCCAAACAGCACCCCTGCTGTAAATTCCAGATTATTGAAGTTCACAATGTACGGATTTTTTAAACTAGTTCACAGAGGGGCCGATTCAGTTCTATGGTCAATTTTTAGGCCCTAATTTCATGGTATTTATCACTGCTTCTATTTGCTGATAGCATTTTCCATGTTTGGCATATGCTGTCATGGTTCTTGAGACTGTTCCCCTTGACACATTACGTTATTATTTTTTGCACCTGCAATTCAGGCACCCTGTCAGACACCTCATGTTGCCTTAGAAAACTCATATGTCACAATACTGATCGTCAGACCTTGTCCATAGCGGACAAATACTGGTAATTGGCATTCAAATTAATACTACTCACCTTTGTAGCTGTGTTTGTAATTATGGTTTAATTACTTCAAAGTTCAAGCTCCTTTTCATGTGGTGTTTCTATCACTTTGCCAGCCCCCTGAGTGGCATGCAGAGCTCAGCACCAGCCCAGCTTTAGTTCTTCATATCTTCCTGCTCCGTGTCTGTAGCTGTTTTTTTTGTATCCCCTCCCATATGTTTTCCATAATATTGACCTACATCTTTTCTACTTCTGATCTCCATATAGAAAATATGCACGAAATATTTTCATCTCACAACGTATTCACATTCTGATATTAGATTTGTGCAAGAAACACTCAAAACCAACTTAGCGTATTGCTGCAAATATATCTGTCTGTCTATGGTTACCTTCTATTTCCCCAACTCAAGAACCTGTAGTGTTTACTCAGAGAAATAAAAAAATCTGGATAAAGACTCATTTTTTCAGAAGTTATACATGAGAGACACTGAGAATTTGTGCAATAACGAAGAATTATGATTCACTGAAAGTGATGCCTTTGGTAGATTTCTCCTGCAATTGTATGTACTAAACCTGAAGATAACATGAATTGCACTCAGCAAATTCAAATTATGCTGTTAGTATTCCAAGGCTTATAATTAGTGGCAAATAATTGATTATGTGCAATTGAAACACTTTGACAGTGTCTAATTACACCCAATTTACAGAAGGTAAACTAAAGGAATAAGCTTTTTTATTATTAATTAAATTCACTGTCTCCTCATGCTCTTTGCATAGCATAGATTGTTAATTTATATAAGTGCAAATGCATGCCTTCATACACACCTGGGGAAAATGCTAATTCTGTCTTTTCATTATTCACTTTTATCTTATTTGATCTTTGTTTGTATTTTTTAAAAACCAATATACATGAATTATATTTATTTCAGAATTGATGTTGGAATAAAAAAAGTGACCAACTAACAGTGCTGTCATTACTTTCCACAGACATCCTTTTTCCTAATGTTTATTATTATACTATAAGCCACCAGTCGGAGATGTGACTAATCTCTGTGATGCACTCTCATCCTGAGTGGACTTGAAAAGACAAATGATCCATAAAATGATTCCTCGTGGCCTTGAAATAAATGCCCCTTCTGACGATAGTCACTTCTTGTTGCCTAGTTAGTTTTTATTAAGATGACCATAGCATCTGACAGCAATATCTGCTATATTTATTTTGTTAGTGGGTAAATTATATAATAGGTTTAAACCCTAAAAATTTTACCACACATACCGCTTCAATCCCTTTGGCCAGAAGGGGGCAGCAGTGAGAGATGTATCTTTTTTGCGCTGGTGTCTTTCTTGTCATTACTAAGCAGCTCCCTCCTTACTTTAATGTGGGAGAGTTGCTTGGCAGGCTGTGATGTTAATTCTTTCATGCTAAATATTGTGTGGAACATATTGTGCACAAGAGGCATATGGGGATCAGATTTAAGACAGACACCAAAGTGGGACCAAGTTATTTTACACCCTGTACAATATCAGCATAATTTTAGTTGATATTTTTCATAACTCGCTATTACTTCAGTTGCATTGTAATAAATGACATATTAGTTGTTTAAACATGCCTTATGTTGAGATCCCTGGCCAGGAAAGTTTCACCACCACCCTACTTCATTAATCATTCCTCTTCCCTTTATCTTAAAGATGTATAAAAAGACACGAAGACAGAACAGACAGACGACGAGGTAAGAACAGTTTGTAGGAAGCAGGTGCATATGCTGTACAAGCAGCTGTTTTTGGCACTTTTGATGAGCCACGCACCCCCCCCCCCCACCCCAGCACTTCAAATAATCCCATCATGCAATTCACACTGTAATTACTGCGACGCAAGCTGTCGGGGCCCGCTACCCTCCGAGTGCCAGTGTCCTTCACAAATGGGCCACCAACGTTAATTGGTTATATGTAGCTAGACATACAACCGCAGCAAGACGTTTTGTCCCGTGTCTCTCCGCATGCGTGCGTACCCAAGGACGCGTTGGTGCGAGGGGAATTCACGAGCTCCGTATTGTCGTGCTGGCATGGTCAACAACTCGAGATGGAGTCTGGCGAGTAGGCTGCCCGCGCTGAGGCTTATTGTCTGCTAGACGCTGCTTGTTCCTCCAAGGTCTCGCTCAGCAGACTGATAATTAAAGCAGGTTTTTATCATCCACCGTGTGCCTGGCTGTAAATACCTCCCTGGCTGAAAGGCCTCTCAGAGATCGGCGCCGTGGAATCCTTCCGCTCGCCCCATTCAATTTCTGGCCCGTTATTTTTTTTTGGAATCAGTTTGACTCTGTCGTTAATTTTAAGTCACTATGAATTTCGTACGTTTTCTAAGTCACTGCTTTGTTTTGAAAGAATAGTATTTACTGTATAAGTGTAATTATCACTTTCATAATTGTATCTGTCTTCTGAATGTAATATTAAAACTTAGCACTTATTAAATCTTTATCATAGTGATGTCCTGTGAGTTTCTTTAATTTCCTAAGGCATTTCTTTGGTATTTGAAAGGTCTGAAGAAACTAACAAGCACGAGGCAAACTTCCATGTATTTAAAAAAATAAATAGCAATTGACAAATTTTTTCTTGGATAAAACACAAAAAATGCTGCATTGGGTGCCAGCAGTATGCTGGGGTAAGTTGTTTTTCACCTACTCAAATATATCTTGGATATAATTCTTGCTGGAAGCGGAGGAATGCGTTGGAAGCGGTGAGGCCCAGGGTTTAAGCTGTCACCCTCTAAACAGAATCCTTGTGCCCCTAGCAGGGTCCCCGCTGCCCTCGTCTCAAAGCCCCCAGGGATGACACAGCTCATTGATGCGTCCCGCTCATTAGCATTTTCGCAGCTCGCCTCACTGGCTTCAGAGGCGATCCATCATGAGAAAAACGGAAGAATGTGCTCCATTCGCATGATTCACTGCCAGTGCTTCCCTCAGTTGGTCATTGTGATGTGTACGCCTGGGTATTTAGCTTTCCCAGGAAACGCACAAACTCATACCATGCTGTTCGCGCGTTAGGCTTTGTTTGAATATTGTTAATATTGTTAATATTCAAAATATTTTTCTATAGGGTTAATATGTCTTTAATAGAATCTAATAATAATACATACATGCAAAGTGAATGTTGATTTAGATAGAATTGACTATTACAAATTAAAATATTTAGTTTACTGTATATAGGTGAAATCAATTTAAGAGACAAACATATATATATATATATATGTATATACTTTCTTGCGCAAAGACCCACCTGTTACGTAAAATGTAGGTTTTTTGTTATATTTTCTCAGTAAAGTTCTTCTTTATGGTATTCATTGGAAAAGATGCTTAAGTATCTACCTGATTATTTATACTCATTCTTTAGAATTGTGTGGAGCCCCAATAAACATTATTTCTTCTGTTTATTCTGTTAATCTTTGCATAGCACCACAAAGAAAAAAAGATTAGTATAGAAAAAGAGCAAAGTCCATCTATTTCTGCATTATGTAGCTCATTCAAAGGCGACCTGTATTAAAGCCGACCCTCTAAATTACCGCTGCGCACTTCTTCTTGTTTCAGGCATGTAACGCTAATGTGTAGAGGCTAATTACCCAGCGCTAACACTTCTGTGATTGCAATGACCATTGGCTGTAAGGCCCGAGGAGTCATAATTTACAACTGTGTTTTCTGTACGTCCACATTGTTTTGAGAAGTTTTATATAAGATTGCGAGATACACAATATAAAAATGTGTTTTGTATTATTACACAAGTGACAGGGCATGGGGTATGGGCCTTACAGATGAATTCTCCATACACTATGGATTTTTTTTTTTGTTGTTGATGAATAGAATTTTGGTGAATTTTACATTTCAGCATTTTATTCTGTTCAATTAAGTTAAACATTTTTATTTGAAGGAGCTATATGACTTGTAAATGGTGTAAAAAACATTTTCCTTCTTTACTTCTTTACTTCCATCCATCCATCCATCCATCCATCCAGAGCCTATCCCAGAAGCTATGGGGGCAAGGCAGGGATGGAACGCCAGGCAAATGTTTTTATTTCCTTCTGCATCTTAGTTTCAAACATTTTCTTTTTTCTTGTTTTTCAGTTGTCTAAGTAATTACAGGAGAAACCTCCATCTCCCTACAATGTGCCCTCTTTGCCCCCTGGGGCTCCTCCAAAACACAGTAGCTTTACTGAATCATTATTGATTGTATCTGACTGCTGTGCAGTTCTGACCCTCCACCTCCACCATGCTTGTGCTCACCTTGGCAAATGTTATCTAACTTTGCTGTTAATCCATCTCTACTTGAGGAACCATCTTCTCATTGAGCCACTCCTCCAGGCTTGTGACTCACTCACACACACACAGACACACACACACAGACACACGCACACACACACACACACACACAGGTCTGATTAATGGCTGCTAATTAGCAATGTTAATGAGCAGGTGTCCGAGCGCTGGCCGGCTCCTCTCAGCATGGCCAGCTCC
The DNA here is from genome assembly GCA_011763525.2 of Mormyrus iriodes. NCBI lineage: Eukaryota > Metazoa > Chordata > Actinopteri > Osteoglossiformes > Mormyridae > Mormyrus > Mormyrus iriodes. The sequence goes on from JAAGVU020000032.1 coordinate 10,145,929, forward strand.
TCGCTGAGGACTCAGAAAATGCATTTGGAGTGACCCCTTTCCCTCAGCTGGCCGCCCTGGTGCGCCTTGCTCTTGTTACTCCGCAGAGGAGCATCGGGGGGGCAGAGAGCCAGGGAGGGACTGAGGGGGGAGCCTGGGGTGCAGCGGAAGGGGCTCGCCTTAACCCTTTCAGTGTCACCCTGGCTGGGCTTTCGCCCTCGTAGCACCATGGTAAACTTCTCAGATACTTGTGACATTGGCTCAGATTAATGTGTTTATGGAAAAACAATAGTCCAGAGCACAAATTAGGATAAACTCAATGCCATCATTTTGACGCCATTTCCGTGTCCAATCAGCTGCTTTCTATGCAGACCCTTTAAAAAACTGCTTTGTACAGGTTTGAAAAACTCTTCTAACTTGGTTCAAACTGTGTTGTACATAAACTGGAATTTGTGATATGTGGTATTTATTATTTGCCGACATCAGTTCTGGGTTTAATGTACGGTTTACTTGTAAGGGAAATAATGTGACATTTTCAACGATTTAGTAGGTTTATTAACATATTAAGCAACATGATGGAAAACTGTTAATTTAAACAATTATTTAAAAAATATTCTTTGTTCTTATGTCACAGTAAACAACAAGCAGCATGAACTTTCCCTTTTAAACCTTTAATTTTCAATTAAAATTTTTGTAATTAATTACTAAACATGCAAATTAACACCTGCCTGCTAAAAATATCTGCATAAGTATCAGTATAAATCAGTATAAAAGGTAACCCAGTGGAATGAGATGTAACATGCAGACTCCTGTGTGCAGCAAAGCAAACTTCAATGTGATGGTCCCTCACTTATGAGGGCAAATGATCATTCAGTTCTGTTCATGCACGACTTTATACATATGAATCAAGAGGCTCTTATTTCTAGGGCCTGATAGGATATGCAGCTGTGGAAGATGGATGGATGGATGGATGGATGGATGGATAGATGGATGATTGCTGTCATTGGAAAGACTACGTGACAGTGACTTAAGGACCACAGAAAAGAACCAACCTGTCAGAGCAAAATTCTCTCTCGTCTGTTCCGTTAAAAGTTACTCTAAGGCATTTCACTGGCTTTTAAGCATTAAGGATAAAAAACAGGAATGTTCAGAACATTTTTCCTTAATTGAATTAAAAATGTCATTCCAGTACTGAAGATTTTTATTTATTTCAGGATTTTTTTGTCATTCCAGACATTTCAGACTGTGGTTTTCAGATTGCACAAATAAATGCCAAGGCAGCCTGCCATATCTCTGCAGGATGTTAAGTATTTGCTCAGTTACTATAAAATGCATTAAAAGATGGATATGTTTTATTTTTTGGGTTTTATATGGTATATATTTGTTTAAATACTTTAGTTGATAGGTATTATGTGCTTGTTCTACCGTGATATATGCTGATTTAAATTAAAATCATGATTGCTGGGTCTTAATTTTTCCATATGTTTTATTGAAATCTGAAACAATTTAAGCCCACCTCATATCTGAGCTACTGCACATGTAAACAACAAAGATCTGAAACAGCCATCTTTTGGATGCTGTGTTCACTCATACTCATAAAGCACGAAACGTGTATTTAGTGTTCCTTTGGGAGCCACTGACTACAACTGCAATTAACAGCAAAATGGCAAGAATAAAACTGACTGAGTTAGTAAAAAAAAATGATGTGTTTTAATAAAAACAAAATGTCTGTGCGGAGGGTATGCACAGATATATTAAATATTGCTTGTTAATGGACGTTTGTTATGAAACCAATACATTTGCAACATTTTTACAGAATGAAGCAAGCGTCCCACTCTGTGAGCACTATACGTACTCTACTTCTACCTCTGCATTATTCTGCACAAAAACTCAAAATCCATCAACAAAATAACTCAGCAAAATTAATGTAAAAAACAGTCAATTGTCAAATTCTAGATCCTTACACTGAATATCATGGGTCTGAATGGTGTGTAAGTGTGCCCTGCATTGGGTTGGCACCCTGTCCTGGCTTATGCCCTGCCTTGGCTCTCGTAGCTTTCCAATAAATCATTCATTAAAAATAAAATAAAGCTGAAAAGTCACCAACATAATTTGTTAAACTCCACCCATTGAAATGATGGTGCTTTGGGTCTGTTTCTCACAGGCTGCTGACAGGGTTATACATTCGGGAACTGATCCATCCAATCAGCAGTCAGGAGATGCCAGCGGAAGCGGTAAGACCCCAGATCAATCCTAGAACACACGTACTGTATCCACATATTCTGGAAAACCTAACAGCTGGAAGATGGACAGATTGATGAACAAGAATCAGAATTCTTAAATACACTTAAATATAAAAATAGGCTCATAAAAAATAAAATTCATTGCATTTTGCAAATACAAACTTTTTGCATTCTTTTACATTTTTAATGGCATAATATACGAATAAAGTTCACTTGATATGGAATTCTAATAAATTTTTACACATATATTATAATTAAAAAGAAAATGTAGTAGCTGGCGAGTAATAAAGCATTTGAATTGAGGACAGAGGGTATTTGGAGGCAAACGGGGCACCTGTTTCTTACCAACAATAGGTTCAATGAGGTAACATGACTGTCCACAATCTCAGCTAATGAGATCTCCTGTATTGGCCAACGAGGAAGAGTGCAGTCACGGCACACAAGACAGCTGAGTAATTACAGAGACACTTTACACAGCCGGATCATTCGTGTTGTACATCTAATTCATTAACCTGTTAATGATAAAAACATGTTAAAAATATAATGTAACAGAAAAATAATATGGCAAATATAAAGTTAAGTGCTTGGCAGAATAAATTTATGTCATAACAGAACTAAGAAATGACCAAACAGAGTCAGTGAATGACCAAATGCTATTATCAATAGGGCAGCAATGATCTGTGATGCCTGTCTATTCTGCCCATGCCAGTATGCTATGGTGGCAGCAGGCAGGAAGCCCAAAAGCACAGCCCAGAACGAGCAGCCAGGTAGGATTTCTCGATAACGGGTGGCAGCAATAAGGAAACCTAGTAAATTTTCATCCAGTCTCGAGCAAGGAGTGGGAACATAGCATTTATCACACAATGTGCTACTGAGCTCTGGTTCCCACACACTCTGGTTACATCATTACGGAGTTTGGACGGGGGGCGGCCAATGGGGCCCAAGGGCTGTGGTCAGCTGACCCTGCTATAAGAACATGCTGGAAACTCTATCCCAGCTATGGAGTTTCAGCTGGAGCCCTCAGATAGCTGCCCCCTCTCTTTCTACTGTGCAATTTTCAGATTCTGTTTCAGCCTTGCTTTCATGCAAAGCTGCTGGATCCCACAGGTTGCCGTGTACGAGGGTGCTGCTTAGAGCGGCTTTGTATGCAGGTGCTGTGGCGAGGCGCCGTCCACTTCAGCTGACATTACAACCGGCTCCCCAGCGTTTCTCCTCCTCCGTGACACTCTCCTTACAAACGTTCCTCCTGTGGCTCTAATTGCCCAACAACATTCACTTGCCTGGCTGGTAGGATATTGGATGCAGATGGGAGCTTAGCTGAAGAATTAACATACAGGGTGCCTGAAAAACCTACAAAGTCTCTTGGGATTCTTCGGAAACTGAGTGGTTGGATGGGGTGGTGAGCGGTGGGCAGTGGGGGGTGGGGGTTCATGGGGCGCTGTCAGTGCTCATTGAACACTTTAGTGTTCACCAGGATGCAATTTACCATGCTGGGCTTATTACGGAATGTATAAGGTGCTGTTACTGCTGGTAGTATTTTGCTGCTCTGTGTTGTATAGTGGTAAACACGCACTAGCATGGGCACTAGAGGGAAGCACAGAACAGCGTGCTGTCTGTAACCCTAATTCCAACTATGATAACCTTAACTCCTACCCAGCCCTAACTTTAACTATAAGTAACCAAACGAAATAGAAGACTTTTGGCAGTTTTTAGGTTTTTGATTGCAGTAATAGATTTTTATAAAATTGAGTTTCCTCTTGTGGGGACCAGAAAAATGGTCTCCCCAACGTCAAAATAAGAGGCTTTTATGACATTGTGGGGACATTTGGTCTTCACAATGCAATTTACGCATAACCCCCCCCAACCCCCAACACACACACATACACACACACACACACACGCACACACACACACAGCCAAACCACAGCAGCAATGCATCTGCTCTGATGCAGTTTCCAGATAAGCTGCTCTCAAAATTGATGTAAACTTATACCCATACACACACTTTTTAGATCTGATGATACACACCATCCATGATACATAGTTGTAAGTGTGTATCTTTCAGTCCCGTGACTCTGTGTGTGCATGTGTGTATATGGATCATAGTTACAGTAGTTAGGTAAAGTGCATACTTCTATAATGTGTGCATAGACAGAAATATATTAATATTAATTTACTAGAACACATACAGCCTTGAGGCTTAGTACTGAAATAAAGTAATTTCTTTTCATAATGCGTACCCTGATTTTTAGTTAATGTTCATGTATGTGAATTCCCTATCTGACTACAGAATGAGGTGAACAAGCTGAGTAATATTAACCGTGTACATTATCACGGTACTGTTTGTCAGTGCTACAAATAGACATAGAGTGAGCAAAACTATTTTTATCAAATTGCAAGTGAACACAGCACAGCGGGACTTGGCAATACATTGACAACATTATTCAAGCGTTGAAGAACCCAGAAATCCTAAGTCTATCTATCTGTCTGTCTGTCTGTTTGTCTGTCTGTCAGAACTGATTTAAATCAATCTTGTCAGAATTTGGTTTTACTGCTTATTCTATAGTCTTACTTGTTTAAACTCTTTTGGGATGCTGTGATCTCACAAAAAGGGGAAGAAGTAAATAAAGTTAATGAAATTTTATTTTCAAATGTTGTTAATTTCAGCTTACCTGTATATATGGCTGCCAAACAGTGGATCTATGTTAGCGGATACCCCGATTTTCCAGTCAGACCAGCTCTTAAATACTTTCTATAAGTAATAGGGATAAGGTTAGCGGTTTACAGGGCCAAAGGCTAATCTGTCTTGTAAGCACTGACCGGTGCATGTACAATTTATACAACAGAGGACATTGAGCTTTACTTAAAATACACCTAAAACAAGTGGGAATGTCTTAAAGAGAGTAGGGTGCTTAAAAGGTTAGAAAGGTAAGAGGACTAGGGGACCTATCGGCTCGTTAGCGCCGCGGTAACAAGCGAGTGACGAGCGCTGAGTAATCGGCGGTGAAACGTGATCGCAGACCTCTGCCCCAACCTCAGGATGTAAGTTCGCCTCACCTTCATTTTTAATTCTCATGGCATTCTGACCTGCAGGGAAACAGGATACGGCCATGCGTGCAGACGCTGCGCGCCGTACTGTAATATTAGCGGACTACTGATTTATGCTCACTTTAATATTTGCCGGAGAACTTGCTCTGCTAACGAGGTGATCTCCAGCACATAGGCTACTTTATGCAGAATGTTGTCTTTGCGCATACTGTAGTTATACGCTGGAATTAATCTATTAAAAAAATCCCTTTTCATTGTTCCCGAGTTTATTGAGTACTGCTTTTCTGAAACATAATTTTAGGCTCTCTTTCCTTTTTTTTTAAAAAAAACATACCATTCTAAACGTCATAATATTTCAATGATATGTAGGTCTACATTTATACAAAACACACGCATACGTAGGCAATAAGAGTTTCTTTAAAGGATGCTACGTTTGTCTAATATTCGGATTAGAGAAAAAGTCTTCAAGATATACTGAACAACATTTTTAATTGCTGTATGTTTAATGTTAGAATTGAAATTCTATCAATCTATCAAGACATATAAGTTACTTTAGATAACCAACCTCATATTTGAATAACGAAGCTGTTCTTCACGTTATAGTAATAATTATATATTTCCTGCCTTAAATCTATGTTTTAAATTGTTTACATATGATAGTCAAGAATAATAACATTAAGAGAATCACTGGAGCCAAATAGGTGGTAAATGATCGAAAACGCTTTCTAATGTTTTTCCAAATCACAGTCATGAAAAGTTCGGAACAGAACAGAGCTGACTTTGGCATTAACGTATATGCGTTTTTATCAAGATTGTACTGAACTGTTATGAGCTCAATTTCACCAATATATCAATTTCTTTAAATGCTTTAATTATGGCGATCTTTAAGCAGCATTTAAATTCGGGGAGACAAATTTTCTTGTTCATTTTGCTTGCATGTTAAAAAATAAGAAAAATAAGAAAATAAGAAAAAAATAAGAATATATGAAATACGAAAAGGGAATCTTATTTAAAGGAGCGCAGGCATGCCTGAAGCGAGTAAAAATCTTTATCTCATTCTTATCCAGCTTTAACATTGTGCTTGAACGTGTCTGTTTTCCTTGAAATACGAGCTGTCTTGTTGCTGCTCCGAGAGATTAGACACCAGATTTACATAACCGAAAGCCCTGCGAATCTGAAGGAAGCGGTTAGCCTAGCGTGCAGGGAAACTTGAACACACTGCCGTTCAGCGATGGAGACGAGTCAGGAGCCAAAGTGGGTGGCGAGACTGCTGTCTCAGGTCTATTAGGCGTATTTGCGTGCTTTGACGACCATTTCCGCTGAGGATTTGGTTGCAGAGCCAGCGACCGTCACAGGATTCGAATGGGTGGCAAACCAATAGTTCGGGTCCCATTCACCGATGGGTTTTACCCTGTTCTGGTTACAGTCTGTCATAGGAGGGCGGTGGATGCGTTCTTTTATGCCTAATCCACCTAATGGTTCTCCATCCGCTGTCTCTTCAGGGACGATGCAACCTGGAGAACGGCACTGTTCCACTGACCTGCTAGAAGAATAGTTTGATCTGAATGCCGGAGACTTCTGTTACTATTCATTCATAAGCGGAAAGGAACATTGCTGAAATATTCAAAGATTGGTAATAAGAAGAGCAGTCTAACCTTGCTGAGAAACAGAACAAAAACCTCTCTGGACATTCATTCATTCATTTGTTCGTTCGTGTGTACGTTTCATGTTGGAATCAGAAGTCAGAATGATTTTCAAAATGAAACCATGGCAATTTTATACTTTGTTCAGGAATATAACTTAGTTGTTTTGGCAAAAGGTTAATTACATATTTGACACTGACATTACATGGGAAAAGATGAATCTCCCTGCAGTTTGAAGCTATCCCACTGTTACTGTCTTGGCATGACTGTTGCTGTTATTATAAGGGGTAGGGCTACTGTACCCTAGCAGCAGTCTTTCAATTTAGTATAAAGCAGGGCTGGACTTGGACTAAAAATCAGGCTAGAATAGTTGCCCAACAGACCCACCACACACACATATTCACAACACATTTTGCCGACTGGGCAGTCCGCATGATGAATTGGCAGATCGGGGGTGAAGGGTGAGGGGAGTCATTTGCCAGTCCATAAATCCATCGGCCCACTGGGAAAATGCCCAGCCTTGTTTAAAGTTATATAAGAGAACTATGGAATGCTCCTTCATGTTTGTACGACTGTCAAGTGTCAGGTGTTTGTAAGGGGAAATTACTTAAACATAGGTTTGCGCTCTACAGTGTGGTCGAAGGAGCCAATGATCCATTACATAGCTTAACTATAGTTACATCATATTTAAATGACCTCAGAATGTAGGATGAAGTATGAAGCCAGAACAGGGGCACCTTGGACTCGTCTCTCTTCATAAATGAATCATTTCTACTGATTTTAATAGCCAGCTGTAATTAAGCTAATTTGTAATGTGCCGTTTGGCCATGAAGCCTTTAATATTGTTGCTATTATTATTTTTTAAAGCTGCTTAGCTTTATTAAGTAATTGTGTTCATGATCTAATTGCAAAAATAACTCCACTGGAAATTGATTTATTAACACGGATGTGAGAAAGGTTTACTGATGCCTGGCTGTCATGGGCTTGAAGACAGGAAGCATATCTTCACAATTAATTAGTTTTACATGTATTAATCCTCACGACAAGTGCAATGTACTGGTGTATGCCAAAACTGGTTTTAATAACTTGATACGGACAGGAATTAGGGAATTATAAGTAAAGGAAACCCAATACGGCTGCACAGGCAGACAGGCACAGATCGAAAATAGCCTACCTGCCAAAGAAATGAAAGAGAAGTGGAACGTGTTTGGACAAATCTATAAATGAGGGCCTGTGTGCCACCAAAACCAACCCATCAAAACAAAGGTACCCATCATGATTTTAGTTTGTGGAGAACCACGACACTGTAAACAACAGTGCTCAGCTTAGGAGTGAGCAGGGGATTATGGGAAATTTCCCCTACTCTGAATCTAATGATCAGCACTCCATATGGCAGGCCTAAGAGGCAGGCCTTGGCCACCATCAGGTGTCTCCTCCAGGCCTAGCGGATGACACCTTGTTTCCCATCTTAACTCATCTAATTACAGAGACTATTAAAGTGCCAGAAAAAAAGCAGTTCAACAGCCAATCTGTGACATGCTAGGCATTTAATTTACTTATCTGGCAGTCTCATTTAAAGTTTGAAAGTAGAAGAAGAAGTAGAAGAAAGTAGAAGGTCTAATCTCTCATTGCAGATATTGTTCCAATACACGTTAAAAGGTAACAAGGGTTTTAAAAAGTAAACATGCTGACTCACTGTGTCTTGTAATTCAATAGGAGATTACTACTTATTAGTGATTTAGATTATTTAAAGTAAAAGAGTGAGGCATTTAAAGCTCGGATTACTGAGAGTGAGATGTCCGTCGCTTCCAAAGCTGTATAACGAGTAGCAAACCCCTGGACAGATAAACATCATCTTCCCTCCCTCCGGCCTCTTTTACCTGCATATTGTACCATGAATAATTCAGATCACCATCTGCATGAAGGGGGCCTCCGCCTCAGGGGATGCCCACGGACCTTAATTATTTAGTGTAGCTAGCCTGTGGTGATGATCAAACAAAAGGCTGGTGTGACATAACAAAAGTCAACAGGCCACCCGCCATGTTTCATTTGTCTTTGCACCTTGTTGACAAGTCCGTTGAACAGAAATGTTTAAATATATATGTGGCCGGGTGGCTATGAACCAGCGGAACGGCGTGGGCCGGCTGAATTTGCCGATAACGAGAAAGGTGTGTTCAACCGCTTCACTGCCTCCTAAGTAATTACCGCAAAGTGTCGAGCAGATGTTTGCATTGCCACTGTTTATGTTATGCGAAACTTCATTTTCTGAAGGAAGAGCGTGCCAAATATAGTATTAGTAAGTACTTGAAGGATCTAGGTTTATAAACAGGATTATATGTCGTATGATTAAAAAAAATGCTGTATACTCCAGCAGTACCTCTCCATTGTTGAAAGACCATCCTCAAGCTATCACATGCCAAGGCTGATCTCTCTGGTCAACCAGACACCTCCCCAGAGGCCTGGGGGGCTTAAGGCCACTTCTACCTTTCTGGTGGAGTCACTGTCACCTGAGCCAGGTTCAAAGTGCTGCTCTTCCCCATTGGCGAGGGGAAAAAAAAAACGTTCACCTATGTGAACACACGCATACACCTAACATGCATTACCTATGTGCAGAAACAGCACCAGGGAAATGTTTGAGGACGCTTACTGGCAACTAGATTTTTTCACAATGTTTTATGTCATATATATTTATGTAAATACTTCAAAATATAAAACACATTAAAATATGTAAAAACAAATCATAAGTATCAAAGCAATGTTCAAGAAACTGAAATTCTCTAAATCTTGTATTCTTCAGTAGAGCTTCCATTTGTCTTGAAAGGACTACACAAACACAAGGCATTTGATTTCTGCAGGAAATTATCCAACATGTCTTCCCAGTTCTTCTGGAGTAATTGCCAGGGATGTAGGGTGTCTATGGGTTGCCGTACTTTGCACTCACACATACGTAGATACTAAATATTTAAAATTTTGACTAATTAGACCATAAGTGGAATAGAATAGAATAGAATAGAAGTACCTTATTCATCTCTGCAGTAAATTATCTTTTCACCTATCCCATCTTGCTCTCCATGAGACTCACAGGTACATATACAGGTGTGAGCAAGCCTGGGGGTCACAGTGCAGGGTCAGCCAGTATGCAGCACCCCTGGAGTAATTGGGAGTTAAGGGCCTTGCTTAGGGGTCCAAGGGTGGCCTCAGTCTGCTGGCCCTGGGATTCAAACCGGTGACCGTCCATTTACAGGTACAGTCCCATGGTGTTAACTTCAGACCAACTTCCATTCTGGTTAATAGACAAGGAGATGCATTCAAACTTTTGATTGGTACAAAAATACACACACACATACACACGTTTGTATCCATGTCTTTGTGGGGACTTTCTATTAATTTCTAGGGGAAAATCTCTAATCCCATCAAAGATAACCTTAACCTCTACCCAGCCCTAACCTTATCCAAACAAAAGACAAGACTCTTAACATTTTTAGTTTTTTCAGATTTTTATAAAACTGAGTTTCCCTTTGTGGGACTGAAAAAATGGTCCCCACAACATCAAAATAACAGGTTTTTATCACATTGTGGGAACATTTGGTCCCCACAATGTAGTATACTCATAACCCTTACCCCCCTCCCCTCCACCAACACACACACACACACACACACTCAGCACACATTCATGGACAAGCAGCTCATGAAAATAGATAGAGATGGTGGGTTTGAATAAGCACTCATATTCGATACACTCATTCAGTATTCATTCTATAGGTATTCTACATTCATTATATAGCTGTCTCTACACTACTATTTGAAATAAAAATGATTAAACATTGGAAAGAATTTTACATCAAAAAAGATAATGTTTGCCATTCCCTACAAAACTGAACCAATGTAAATGTTATGAGCACATCCATCCATGCATGCATGCATGCATCCATCTATCCATTTTCTATGGCTGCTTGTTCTATGCAGGTCACAGGCGGTCTGGAGCCTGTCCCAGAAGCTACGGTTGCAAGGCAGGGAGCAACCCAGGACGGGCGCTAACCAATCGCAGGATACGACGAGAACATGCAAAAAAAATTACTTAAAACATTGATAATTACCAACTATGGATTTACAGTTATCACTAATATTTGTCTACCAAGCTGTTATAAAAATATTCTGTATTCCAATTCTAAAAATGGGTCAGTGATTTAGTTTTTTTTTACATACTTTCAGTGCACTCTAAAATCAGGTTAATCTAACATTTATAAATTTCTCAGATGTTACAGTTACCAGCTTGCCTATGTTAAGCAGCCTCATCCTCAACAGATATATGTTGAAAGGGGCCAACCTCACACGTCAGGCACAGGCAGACAAATCTGAAACGTTACATGCATATTCACCATATTTAGCTATTGCATTTTTATGTTTAAATACTTTAAATACTGCAGCATTAAAATGAATTCCAATTAAACTAAAAATCACGTATTTGGAAGCCTCAAGAAATATAAGGATTAAAATCTAAGAATTATTACAATTGTTGTTGTAACCCGTAGCAACAGTCTCATTGCAACCAATTGACAGTATTTGTATTGCTTTTACTGCTGGGTTAATATATACCCCATCGGCGAGTAATTTAGTGAGTAATTTAGTCATTTTAGTTGCATAAAATCTGGATTATGTTAAATCATTCTCCTTACAAATAACTTTACTTGACAATCAATCATGTGAATAAGAGTAAAAATGAAATCAAGCAGTCACAATGTACATATATTGGAAACAAGTACTTTAGCTCAGTTTAAGTGGTAGTTGAAAAAATATATTTCACACTCAAGAAAAGGCAAGGTGAATGACATAATTACTTCGTTCTATAGCTCTGCTGGACTGTAAGTTAAATAAACAAAAGAAGCTGTTATTTGACATTCACGACAAAACACTTCTGAAATGAAAAAAAGTTTTTGGTTGTGACTAATTATTCATGGACAGAATAGAAATAAGTAATCTTACATTATTCCTTAGAAGGGGTCTCTCTGGGTGCCTGTTTCAGCATCCAAGTCACAGAAAGATTAATATGAATGTTTCATCAGATCATCACTAAACAACGAGGCTATAAACAATGCACAGGGATGTAGCAGTGTGACAAATAACAGGAAATAAAATGTTATTGTTGGTAATATATTTTACGGCAATGTCTACAAAAAAACCTTGCTTCAGAGAGCAGCTCGGTTTACAGTGTTTAATTATTATGAAATGAGATACGGGGCAACAGGCTGGACAGCAAAAGCAGTATCCTTCTTGTGGGTAGAATTAAATTAGATGCAAGGAAATAGGCGAGATATGCTACAAGAGCATCTCATGGCAGTAAAATGTGTCAGCTACCAGGGGGATTTGGGAACAATATGGAGAGAGCGGGGGGGTGCGAGGCTAAATCTGAGGCTCGGGTTACTGGGCGGAGCGCACCCGTGCCCCTAAACACTGTGAGAACCGAAATCTGGCCCAGCCACAGGATCCCGGCACTGGGCTGGGTCAGAGCTAGGGGATCAGTGACAGCACCGGACGGCTGCCCCACAGTCACACTGCTTCACCCCACATCCTGTCTCCACCCCCACAAAGGCTATTCACCCTACGTCAGTGGGATCTGCTCACTGTTATCCATCCACAGAGGGCACGTTACTCCCCACAGTAGGCCATTCCTCCTGTCCCCTCCAGATGGGAGACAGAGAGAAAGACCTGCTCACCGCACTGTCCAACAGCCCTTAAAATCTACTCATAAGCCCATAATTCACCACCTGTGCATTGCCATAGCATAATATTTTATTCATAACATTTACCCATTAATAATTCAATAACGCAGCATTTGCATAATTTTTTGTCATTTTGTTTAATCGCCGCTTATTATATCTATTATTTCTGTTTGCTAAAAAATTCGGAAAACCCAAACTGGCTGATTTGTGTGATTAAGCCAGATGTGTGATAAATTTTGATAAATTATGAATAACTGACTTACCTCTTAAAGTGTCAACCTGACGACCAAAGGCGCATGAGAACAGTTGCCAAATGATGTGAGTCTAGATAGACTGAAAATCGGTGTTTAAAAATCATCATTATCTCTGTCACTGGGTTTAGCCATTTAATGTTCGGAGAATAATTTCAAGGCAGAACTCAAGATTAATTGTTTGATGTGTAAATTATATAAAAACTTTTTCCATATAACTTCTAATGTGAGAATATATTATTGTAAAGCTACTGAAAAGGTTTTTTTTTGTTTAATTACATAGCATAATGTTGAAAATTGAAATCCAGAGATATTAACATTTTCTGATGCAAAGGACTAGGTTTGCTGTTGCATCCTGGGACTGGGTCCAGAGTACGAGTGTGACCCTGTGCGAGATACAGTAAGTCATTATAGAAGATGGATGGATGGGTAACCATTATTCGCAACGGTAACATTGTAACTTTTCCTGGCTTCTTTTAAGCCGCCATCTCTACAGTCATGCCGATAGATCGAATTCACACTTTCACGTAAAATTTTTTTTTACAATGTAAAAAAGCCTGGAATCTGGAAATGTCCTCTGGGGCCTGACCTTAGCATCAAGAACATCTTTACTTTGAAAGCTCGGCAACATTCCTATAAATAGGTCAGGCTCATGTTTCTGACATCTCCTTAATCATGTCTTTGAAATCTCCTGCTACTCACGGAGCAGCGGCTTCTCATGAACATTTCTTGTCAGTTCAAAGCGGAAGAGCGTTGCGATGTGTGGATTATGACAGACGCTTGTTTTGTTCTGTGTTGTTAGCTGCTGTGGGCTGTGTCACATGGTTTCCTCAGCTTACATGTCAGCTGCTTTCTGCTCATTCCCCTGCAGCTGGCTGGCACTGCAGTGATCCAGCCGGTGCACTGGTCTGAACTGAACTGCACCGCAGTGATCCAACCGGTGTATTGGTCTGGCCTGTACTGCACCGCAGTGATCCAACCAGTGATCTGGTCTGGTCTGCACTGTACCGCAGTGATCTAACCGGCGTTCTGGTCTGGTCTGCACTGCACCGCAGTGATACAACCGGTGCATTCAAGAGTTATGAGCAGAATAAATAAGCAGCATGGCAGTGTGGTCGAGGAGATGTGTTCCTTAACGTATCTGTAGTCCGCCATTCACCTCGTTTCCCACTCTGCTGCATTAGGTAAAAACGTCTGTTAAAAAAGATAATTCCCTAGGTTCAGGCTACTAAAAATCTACACTCAGTACTTTTTCAATCATAAACCCAGCAAAAATGAAAGCATTATTTTCTTTATTATTTAAAACCCAAATATCTTTATTATATCTTGCCAGGAGCACATATTGGGAATCTAACTTTGAAGCTCCAAGATGTTGATATTTTGCCATGGGGTAAAAAAAATTGGTCCTCATACCTCCAAGCTGACACACTACATTTTAAATAAATGAGTGTACAGTTTCATTACATTAACAGTGTCAGTCTCTGCTCTTTGAAGCTTAGGCCCAGCACTTAGTAATTTGGTAACAGGTTGGAAATGGGCTGTGAGGTAAAGTGAGACTCTGTTGTCCTGGTAACAACTATCCACCTCTTATTTTTGAATCAACCGTGTAGCATAAGGTGACATTTGCTACAGGGAACAGGCAATTCTTACTACAAAGTAAAACCATTAAATTGACAAATCAGGCAACAAACAAACAAGAAAGCCAAATTAGAACCTGAAATGATGCTATTAACTTAACATTACAGTGACAACTTGTGAAGCTGGTTATTAGAAATATTAATATAGTATATGGGAGTTTGTCTCTTTATCTTTATTGCCATGGTTTTTCAAGTCTTTCAGTGATGCAGGACAGGCTTCATGATTTTACATTATGTAATGATGCCATCTGTTAAAGCCGATACCATGGGTGTCTTTCCATCCAGCTGAGATTCATCTTTCAGGGAAGAGGTTTTGGGATTGTCTTACCCAAATTGTATGTCATGAAGTGTGATCCTCCTCTGGAATCTTATTTTTCAGCCCTTGGCCATAGCCTTGAACCAAAGTCTACACCGAAGCCCCAGCATTGTGTTTTTAACAGAACAATGACATTTCCGCTGTGTGCTCGATGAAAGGTGACTCATAGAAACGTAGAAATCCAATACGCCAGTGGGCCATCCACTGACACCTCGTGATGTTAGCCTCTCTGACATCTGCAAGTCTTTCTCAACACTAATTTTTATTAATGTATATATTTTGAAAGCACGATAAAGTTTACAGCACTGTGTCCGTTGATCCTTCAACTAAGCAGTCTCCCCACGTTATTAGGAAGTTAGTGACAGCAGAACTAATCTCTGCCTCAGTTACATATTCTATTTCTGTATTCAAAATGCTAAATGAAATAGTCCATCTATGACTCTGGTAGCTTATTTCAGGGATGACTGAAAAATAACCAGGGTCAAATACAAGATTTAGAAACCTTCATGCTGAAGTGGGGCGTCTCCTTCGTACAGCTCCGAAGATAGAAGGGTAATCTGCCCTGACGGCCTGTTTCAGCTGGAGCTGGCCATCATTAGGATAACGAGCGCTTTAAGAGTCTCTTTCTGCATGTCGATGCTGAAAGCTTTCAGTTGTGATGGAGCTCTTGGGCCGTGACAGTTAGCCGCTATCTTAAGCTTAGAGACACAGCAGCAACACAGCGCTGGCGGCTACGTATGTCTCCAGGTTTCCGCTACAAGCTTCCGCAATAATAACTTTATCCATCATGTTGTTTTTATAAAGTTTTTTGTTTGTTTTTTATTAATGACTAATTAAATGTAAACATTTCAGTCTGGAATTAAGAAACACTGTGTTTCACTATGGTTTGGTACTTATTTGTACTATGAAAGTACAAATAAAGGATAAAGGATGGATGAGGCCCCGTCTTCTCTGAAAGTCACATTCAGCTGAGAGATTCTTCCTGGGTTTATCGCTCACTAACGATGCAAGCTAAGCAAGTTGTGTCTGTAATGTGGAGAGATTCACTTTTCATACATTTTAATCAGATGCAATTTTTTATCTTAAACATTTTAAAATTTTAAAGATTGTTGCATTCTGTGTTTTACCATATCAAATATATTTTCAACCTCTTATTACGTAAATCTCTGACCCTCTACAGTGGAGAGTGTAGTTTCTGAAGCAGAAAAGCGAGCAGAGATGGGCATTGTGGGTAATCAGAGATTAATTACAATCCCATAGTTTGTCTCCTGGCCTGGGGTCGGTGACGAGTCACTGCACTTGGCAAACCGATAGGCTGGGGGCGTGCAGGTGACGCCAGCCCAGAGTGTTAGGGGAGGGCAGGCAGAGCAGAGAGGTGGAGCCATCCAGGCTGCAGGCACTCCTGGGGTTTTCACCACGTACCACAAAAGACTGGACCAGAGGCAGTCCCTTCTGCAAGCGCCCATTTACTGTCAGGGAAACATTTCTCAGATTTTTCCCCACTTTACCTAATGTTGCTAAACCTCTGTCCCATTACTTCCTTCTTTCCCTCTCTCTGTTCTGTTCCTTCCCTCCATTATGTTCCTTCCCTTCCTCCATTCCTTCTTTCCCTCCCTGCATTCCTTCCTTCCCTCCCTCCATTCCTTGCTTTGTTCCCTCATTTCCTTCCATCCATTGTGTTCCTTCCCTTCCTCTTTTCCATTCTTTCCTTCCCTCCATTCCATCCTTCTGTTTCATTCCTTCCTTCCCCCCTCCATTCCTTCCATTCTGTTCCCTCCCTCTCTCCCTTCCTTCCTTTTATCTTATCTGTTCCTTCCTTCCCTCCCTCCATCCACTCTGTTCCTTCCTTCCTTCCTTCCTTTTCTCTCTCATTCAATCTTCCCTTTTCCTTTAAACCCTAGTAACAAATGAGCAAAAACTAAGCAGGTCAGTGCTGACGAAAACATAAAATTATTGTAATGAATAAATGGTTATTTTGTCATTGATGTGATGAGTAAAAGGTTACTTTTTCTGAAATGGCAGTAAGAATACGACGGGCGACATTTGATCAATCTGCTGAACCATGTCGTGGAAACGACACAGAGATGCGACTTGGGTTTCTGCAGAGTAATTGGCCCAGTCACTAATTACCTGTGAGTATTACAAGGATGATTGACTGTCATTTACGCATTTTAATTTTGTGAATTGTGTTCAGTGTCTATCATCTGTAGAGATCTATATTTAGGCACACGAAGGCCTTGATCAATTAGTTTAAATACTGCTTTTGAGTCTAAATGGCTTAAAACTGAAAATATGTAAAACTTAAAGGATAGTTTTACATTACAGAAGGCAACATTATAAATCCCCATTTAACATATTTTTTGGCATATCATTGCTTGAAGAAGTAATAATTTATTAATTAGTTTCATATGGGATCATAATAATGCGACCTGTAAATATTGTCATTTCTTTAGTGGACAAACTCATTGGTTGTGTCCAACATGCAGGGGATTTGGATCAATGTCACAAATTCTTTGAGGGACAGCCACATCATCCCTAAAGAAATAACACTCTCCTTAACCCTTATAATTAATTTACCATATTGCAGTAACTAGCAGTAGAGTTTCTTCCCCCAGTCCTTCCCCTTCCCCCTGGAGATGTGAGGGCAGAGTGCTACCCATTTATCTCAACATCCAACACAATAAAAGCACATCTCAGAATTACAGCTCATATCACCTGAATTTGTTCAAGGGAAGTATTTAAACTTTAAACTGAAGTTTTTGCATGACTTTCTGTTAAAATGTTTAGACATACTAAATGTTTAAACATGTAATTCAGCATTTACCTACAGTTCATGTAAATAAAACATCTCCTTCACCATTTTAATACTTTGCAGTTTATTGAAGTTAAATGTAAATGATTTGAGCAATCATCAGTCTGAAGTTTAATTTATTTTTGCACAATTATATTTTCAGATTCTTATGAAGCAGATTCATGACTTCATTATTTGGTCTTTTAGTTGCCAGCATTCCATTATGTAAACATTGAAAGATTTTGCCTTAAGGTTACTTTACAGAGAAACTTTTGGAGTAGTTATAGTGCTGTGTAAGTGGACAAAGGTGATGTACGAAGTTTATGACGCAAAGCACTCTGGTCAAGACAGAGGACATGAACCTGCACACCATCGGGAGGGGAGGAAGAAACAGGGATTTGCCTGTGGGTTGAAAGGCATGAAAAAGTACCATTCTCCATCAGCAGAGAAAAAATATATAGGAAACAAACTAAATCCTGGGTCCTGACATGGGAGATGAGGGCAAGGTGTGCGGTCCAGGCCCGAAAGACGAGCAGAATCCAATTCAGAATACAGAGCAAATTTCCCTCAGTCCACGAGAAGCATTTCAAAGAAACTTTGTGGACATTGTGAGTTTTGGAAATTTAACAAAAGTATTGGTTCCTGATACTGTAACATGGTGAGGAAGCCTGACTTGACAGTCCTTGGCGGTCTCGTCTAAAAATCAAAACAGCGAACTTTAAAAAAAAATGTATATAGTGATATATATTGTCATGACCGCGGGTACGACAACGGTGAGGCATAACGCAGGTACAGAGGGGAGAATCCAGGGGAAAGGCTTTATTG
>JAAGVU020000032.1:10167065-10185588 GCA_011763525.2 Mormyrus iriodes
TAACAACAACAGCAACAGTAGGTACTATCCTAACATCAACAGCAACGCAACAGTAGGTGCTACCCTAACAACAACAGTAACAGTAGGTACTATCCTAACATCAACAGTAACAGTAGGTACTATCCTAACATCAACAGCAACAGAAGTAGCTGTAATAATTGGACTGGCATTAGTTACAAAGGCATCAGCAGCAGCTAAGGTGCCAGCAGCAACCGCACCATCATCTACATCATCACCAGCTGTGGCGGCAGCAGCAGTAGCAGCTGGCTGGCGGAGCAGGAGGCAGGCTGTGCCCTTTCCCACCATCCGCCGGCATATAGCTACAGGCCATGACACCCTCGGCTTCTGTTTGCCTCACGCAGCCTTGTTTACCAGAGAGAAAGGAATGTGTTTAACAGGTAGCTCATCAGTTTGTGTGCCAGCAGTGGTACAGATGTCTGCTTCTCGCTGACAGAGAGACATGGAGCACTCTGCATGTTCTGGGTATTACTGGCTTTAATATGGGCAGTAATGGGAAACTTTTACAAGGGTAATGTGGTAGAGTAGGACAACAGTGAGGCATTTCACAAGCTACTGCTTTTTAAATATGTTTACGAATGAGCTTTATGAATCTACATGAATTAGAAAAACATCTGATCACCCAAACAGCATGTATCTTAGTTAAAAATTAGCCAAATAATTGTTCTTTAAATAACTTTTTTAGAATATAAAGGTCCAACCCCTATGACCCTGACCGGGATAAACAGTCAGAAAATGTTTGTGTGTGATGTCACAATCAGGCACAGGGGTTAGTTTGAGGTAGGTGTTTTGAGATTTCATAGGCAGACACTAGATGACATTTATGTGCAGTTTACACTTTTTTTTGGTCTTTGAGCTGTACTGGGATTGAGTTTCCAATGAAGAAAGAGAGGAGAGGAAAAAAAGCATTGCTCTGTGTCTACTGCTTTGGACTGAAAAGTGAGTCCGGTGCTGACAGCTAAATACACTAATTTTCTTCTGGAAGCTGCCATTGTCTTTCCGAGGCAGTGGGAAGCTGGCCGGTACCTCAGAGGCCTTGTAACCTCTCCAGTGAAGTGATGTGAAGAGCCAGGCCAGGCAGCGGGACAGGATAGGGTTAGCATGGTTCCCGCAACCTGGGGAGGCAGTCCTGTGGCATCCTGCCCTTCGTGGGCATGGGGCAACGGAGCGAGGAACCGTGGGAAGGAGGGTACCACTGGGGGCGGGATCTTCCCCAGTGATGGCTACGTGGTCGTCCAGCACACACGGGCTGAACATGGCCTGCACTGTTTTTTTAATTATTTTTTTTTATTTCAAAGAGGACATCATTAAAGGACAAAAAGTAGCATATTGAAATGACAAGCTTGGTGAAAGTATGTCAATGACAATTACAAATAATGGCTGTTTTTTTCCCGTCACAAGTAATTTAGAGAATAGCACACCATGGTATTCTTCATCTATACGCTGAATAAATGTAATATCCAAAGATCTATTGTAGGGCCCCCTTTTTATGTGTTAAAGTTAAATAATTGCTGCAGTAGAGTCATGATTACCTATAATATAAGCTCTTATCTCTTCTGGCTCCTGGTTCATTACCCACTGTATACCTTACAGTGCATTGAAACCTGAATCAAAGGCCTGGCTTAAATGTGAACAGCTATTTTGGACTCATTAAAACTTATATGTTCCCACACAAAGCAGCATTCACCATAGTAAACAAAATGGGGCAGCCGATTGATGAAGACTGAAAGTTTCAATATAAGAAAGTAATACTTCCCGATCTGTTCTGAATGCTGATCTGACCTGACCGGTTGTTGTTTTTTATTTTGCTATTTTAAATGGCATTAAAGATATAGACAAGTTTTACATTCATTTATACAAATTATTTTGTTATTTTTGCCCCCAGTCTTAGTTCAATGATTCTTGGCTTTTCTGCATATCATTTTTTGATATTTTTTCTTTTTATTTGTTCACTAGTTACAATTTGTGTTTTATATGTGTTTTTACAGTCCCAAGAAACTTTGGGCATGGTCCTCCTTACAAGTGCATGTTTCCCATATATGTTTTGATCCTAACACACATTCAGCCACTAGCTATATGCATGCATCACTAGGGGGCAGTACCACTGCATACCCTCCTAAAGATATCAGTAACTGGTATTCCAAGCTCCTCTGCGTAATTATGAACAACAAGAAATAAAATCTGGTGTTATCAAAAGCAGCAACCTATCTGTCCTCAGCTACACGGAAATAATGTATAGTTACATGAATACTGTGTAAACAACCAAAATATTTACAATTTATGTACTGGATTCATAAGACACTATTGTGAGCAGATAATGTTAAACAACATATAAGAAAAACACATACCTGCCTGTGGATATATTCCCAGAATGAGGTTACATGAGACATTTTTCACCAAAAGAGGAACGAGGTTCTCTCTTTTATTATATACAATTTGCGATTTACACTTGCAATTAACCATACCTTAAAACAAGATACTGTTAAGAGATATTAGCGCTTGATCTTTTTTTACTTCTTGCAGTAACTCATACAGGTTATGGTGTAGGCAATCGAAGCTATCATTCCGGTAGATCATGTGACAACTGTCAGAATAGTTTTTTTTTGGGCACAGCCAAAGTACAAAACAAAGGAATTCCCATGTCTGTTCAGGAACACTCACTGTGTCATAACCTAAATTGCCCTCCTTCTGGAAGAGAAAAATGGAATCGTTTGGAATAGTTGGCTAATGGCCTATTCTTATTTAGCCAGCACAACATGGCAGTGCGTGGATCTTTCTTTCCAGCCTGAACCTGCTAGACTCCCTTCATGGTGACATCATTCTAGTCACAGATGTTTTCTCTACTTTAAGAGCAAAAGGACAAAACAGTGCAGTAAAGCGGGCCAGCCTGTAGTGTGGCCATTACCCACAATTCTCGGAAGAATCTGGATGGTTCCCACTAGGTTCTGGTTGGCCGGGAAACAGAAACTTATTAATCTTGCGAAGCAGGGCCAGCTGCACCGCCAGCAGCTGCCATATTTTACCACCAACCTGTGCCTAGGCGGCACTTTCTCTCCCGCTTCTCATGGCGTCCTTGCATCCATAACTCTGCATTTGCCTAATTATCTAATTCTCGCATTTAAAAGTTTTGGCATTTGTCAAAAAAATGTCCAAAAAGCCAAACTGCGGAGAACTTTAGCTTGTTGCTCATTGCATTGTTTTTTGCCCCACTTTTTTCTGCTGTGATTAAGTTTACTAATTCCAAAGGAAGCCTTGGTTTTTCAGTTTTAATGATATTCCCCTGGCATATCGGCATGGTTGCCTGGAGACTGGATTTCAGCTCGGCCCCTCATTCGATTCCCACACATCAGACCCTGAAAAGCAATTTTTTCTCCTTGAGCTTTTGATTCAGTCTCCTGTGAAACCCTTCCCCCTGCTGTGTCAGTATGGGTGGGCAGAGCGCTGGCAGGAGAGGCCAGGGGTGAGGGGAGGCCTCTGAGTTGCTGGTCACACATCAAGGCCTGAGCACAAAGCCCCCAGGAACCTTCCTGACAAACACAAACTCCCCTCACAGAAAGCAAATGTGCTCTCTCCCTCTCGCTAGCTAGGGTGCCAGCTCACAAAATTCTAAAAACTTTATTATATGCAATGGCTGCAATTGTTTTGACAGAACTACCATAGACAGAAGGGTAATATAACATCAACTGGTAACTGAACTATATCTGGAGATTATAGATTATGGATTCTTTATAAGACACTATACATAACAATAAAAATAGAAGTAAAAAGGGTTCAGGATTTATTCCCTAATTCCCACCACCTAATTAAATGAACATAACTTTCTAAATGATCCGCATAACAAACCTTTTACTTATTCAGTTAAACAAAATGAAAGAAAAAATACAATTATGTAAAATTCTTTTGTACGCCATATCATTTATCATCAGGGCAACAATTTAAACTTTCTGTGCCCAATATATAAAAAATAAATTATATATAACATACTTTTGACCCCTCAATGGATTTCTAGCCACAGTTACAGGGTTTTAAATAATGCATAAGCTGTCGAGAATGGTCCTGTCAGTCATCTGTGCATGTATGAGGTTCATATTGCACTCAGAAATAAAGACTACATTTGTGTGTCTCTTATCATGTCCGGTACGTCCATGTAGGCCAAGCAAGAGATAAGCTCCAGTCACTCTATAGCAACAAGGAAAAGACTGTTTCCAGTCATTTAACAGAAACAGCGAGCTCTTCCCACTTTCTCCAGGTTGACTTCCTTTGTACTCAACCCAGAGACAGTTTGAAAGGGATGGATTTTAAAGGGACAGCTTCAGATTTACAGGTGAGGAAATGGCAAACGTGGAGGTGAGCCTAACTATACTGATTTTGAAGCCTCATTTACTGAAAGATGTTTTTTTAAATTTTGTTTAGTTCAAAGGTTCATTAGCTTTCACAGGGTTTTTGAGTGACAAAAACTAAGAGATGAGGCCATTTTTTTTGCTGACTTCCATATTAGAAAAGCATGATAATTTATAAACATTAAGACTCTGCCATTGTAGCAGTTATTAAATATTGCCGTATGATCAGGCTTTAGCTTTGAGTATTGCCACAGAGCACTTAACACAGGCCTGAGGTTCCTAGAGAGCAAGCCTGCAGAGACAGTAACCAGAAGGAACTCCCTCAGAGAGCAGGAGCAAGCAGCTCCTTAACTTTTACCAGGCTGTACAAGTTCACATAATTTGATACAAAATCGTCATGTTAATGGCATAGCACTCTCATCACAGGAGACCTCCATGCTCTGAAGGGGTTGAGACATGAACAAACTGGTTTCTCGCCATCAATGTTTTTTTTAGTTAGAAAACAGGCTCAGTGTTTCCGTTTAAAAGAAGCGGCTGCTGTGATGCCCAGCCTGATTGGAGGAGGCTTTGGGACTCTACCTCCTGTGGGCCTTTGGTGTGGTGCAGAGCCGCGTGGCTGTGATGGGGCTGGAGCTGCAGCCAAAGACCCCCGCGCCTGAGCACGGCCCCAGCTTGACATGCCAGCGTGGTGAAGTCAGACTCCGAAGAGCTCGCCCAGGAGAGACGTGATTAGCCGAGCTCCGGGCACTCCAGAAGCACCCTCGCGGCCTGAAAGGCACGGTTAAAATTAATTAAGGCTTCTCGGATTTGCCACAAGTTCTCCCTGAATACGTGACAGAAAAAAACTGCAGCATTAAACAGTCACACAACCCAGATTTGGTGTAAAAACACCCATTATAATGTCAGTAAAGTGCAAGTTGTTATAATGTAATGATACTGCCATGTTACACGTATCTTTGCTTGGGAGCTCCGCTATGATGAAAAATGATAGCCCTTAAGTAGCATTAAAAATAGCATCTATACGCTTAATCATCTTCATGCAATCTATAAAATCATTCCCTATACGTATTAGTGAAACTTAGAAAAATGTTTTGAGAATTGGTGTTAAGTGCTGTAAATAGTAAAATATCATTAAAATTTACTATGCTTGATAACCGCAGACAATTAGGACAAGCCATGCCAGATTAAAGTCAGGCTGCACATTTCCACAGTACTCTAGGAGGAAGAAAAGATTAAATGTTATCATTGGTGTTTGCCAAGCAGAACGCTACGCATTTTGACATGGTTTTTAGAACCAAATGACTAAATAAGCCATTTTTACTAAATTTGGATACACTTGCATATATAAGGATTCCATCATCTTCATGCTAGATTTAAAATAAAGGTTCTTATGAAAATGGAGTAAAAGTTCAAGTAAAATTCACTTTAAGGAGCCTGACAAATGATTGTTGTTTCTGGAACTTGTCTACCATTTTCCTTGTAGGTGACAAATAAATTGTGAAGGCATTGTGACCAATTACACAACTGATATCAAAAGTAATTATATAGTGATTATAACCAATGCAATTGCTTTTAATTAAAGGGTCAATAAAACATCAAGTTTGATTCAGAGATTGTACAGTTTGATTGTACTTGACAATTTAAAGTTTCACCATAGGTCTCTCGCCTTAGCAAACAGCTACTCCGCACAGAGGCTGAAAGCGCAAACACAGGAGCCGAAATGTTCTGTCAGGAAATAAATGGGTCATTTTTTCTCTGTGTTTAACTAAGAGTTATTTCAGTTTTTACATTTCTCTTTCATATCCAACAAGAGCCAACAAGTGAGTAAGCAGCTATCGAGGCATTTTTAGCCTGTCAGGCTGATTGGGTCCCTTGTTTTCCTAAACTGCAGAGTGAAAAAGCAGCGTAATTCACCTGACTGCCTTTCGGAAGTTTGCTGATGGTATCGCGAGGGCCACAGCTTGGTTGCAATGCTCATTGAATTCCTGTTATTCTCACTGTTTGTTTAGCCCTGTCAATGATGTTATTTCTTGTTTTTAAGTAAAAGAATGCACATCTCGTAATATTACCTCTACCAAATAGTATTTAACCAATATTTCGAAAGTAACTGACAATGTACATCTATTAGGTGCTGAGTAAAGAAGAATTGAAGATTTTGACATGAGAGAATTGAATTATTAGTATGTGCACTAAATACAGGGGAGAGAGAAACATTCTGCATTCAATACAAGGGACATATTTGGTCGCTAACTACACACTCATCCAATAGTTTTTCACCTACTGTATATGTGACAGGAGAGCTACTATATTTTGTTTTTCGCCATCCCACATGCAGTAGCTGGTATAGTTATTAAAACAGTTAAAAGTTCCTCTAGCCTTCGAGTCTAAAATATAAGCATCATTATCATTCTGTAAATAATTATTGCACTTTTTCTTATAATGCATTCAGAAGCTACATATACAGCTGTATGTGTGTACACCTTGTACTGCATATGTGCTGTTTGTGTATGTAGTCGTGCTCATTTGCATCACTTTCTGTACTTAGATTAATTCTTGAAACCTCAATAAACTCATCCGCTAAGACACACTGCAGGATTAACAGTTGCACTTTTACCCTGCACGCATGCCTGGGAAAGTTCCATTTTCAAAGACAATTAAGTTTAATGTAAATTACAACTTTCAGTCACAGCTTTGGAGAGAATGGGTGCTGTTTTGACAGTGAGGCCCGCGGCTTGTCGTGAAGCATGATTTCATCCTGTTTAATGACAAAGATACCATGTGGTGCTTCTTTAAACATGACATTGACGTGTGGCACTTACTCACTCATGTTCATAACGACTAAAATTGCTCTATATGACACTCTCTCATTTCACATGATATAAACGTAGGCAGCGGACGATTAATAATGTATTTTTGTTAAGAATTAGTGCAGCTTCTGAAAGTCAAGAGTAACAAAGGAAACAATGGGCCATTGTGTATTTACAAATTAAACTGCTCCTTTGTTGTTGTGGAGTGATTCAGTTTGGAATACTGAAAGTAGTATAAAAGACCAATTTTATTCTAATTTCATTGCAATCATGGGATAGAACAATTAAAATAGGCATTTGATGCGTTTATCACAGAATATAATTGGATATTGTTCAGAGCTGAAAAGTTTCCCTCAGGGGAGAAAGATGATGAGATGCGGGCAAGGTCTGCGTTTAAGCTCAAAATGGATATGTGTAGGTCAGGAAATTGTTACTACATGCAAAAGTTCACCTTATCGAAAAATAACTCACCTATTAATTGTGACTATCAAGTGCATGTACTTTAAAATAATGAAATATAGAAGTGGTAGATCCTCAGTTTGCCTCAGTTGTTTTCTCATTAATAAAGACCCCACCACTTTCGGCAGTTCCAGTGTCGCCTCTGCGTGTCTGGAAGCAGGTGAGAAAAGCAGGATTCAGGTTAAGGTCACCCATGTTATGTCTTATCAATGGGACTTGCGGACAACAGCAAAATTATGACCACCCATATTTTCAGCTAGAAAACTAACTTGCTCAAACCCATTTTACCATAAAAGTTTGTATTACCTTTTTATCTTTCTCAGTTGCCAGACAATGTTTGTAAAATTTCTAAGAATTTAAACTAATAGCAGTACTCTACTTACAATTAATTATGACTAAATATTTATCTAATTTATATAATTTTTATGGGAGTTTAAAAAAGAGACACAAAAATATATATTTGTGAAGCAAGTAAATATCACTACCAGTTATGATATCAATTAAACGGATCTAACATTTAACAGCTTAGAAGTCCGATGCCCATGTTTTAGCCACTTTAACACACTTTTAGGTCAAGGTTCGTTTTTGCACCTCCCTTCAACTGTGACTGATCCTACAACACTTTAAATGGATATAATCTCAGCATTACAATTACTTATTTTAATGTGAGCTCTTGTTTTGCAGTAAGTCATTTAGCTTCCCCACTGATTTGATGCCAAATCAAGTAGCAGCTGTGAAGATCTGTCATGTGCAAATACCTTTACCTGTCATGTTAACTGATCAAGACTGTTGATGTCATGGAAAAAGTTCCAGCTTCTAGAAAGGCCACGGTACTGTTAGTCTAGAGCTTCACTGCCTGGGATGTTGACACATTCATATCATAACATCATTATTTGTGCGAGTTATGATCTGTAGCCTACACAGTTCGCGGCCACTGCTGCCGTTTGCACGAGCAGGCGATTTATTAGCATTTATCACCAAAGGAGTCTGTCTGCTCTAAGCAAGGCCATGTCTTTGCTGTGCCGTTGGGGAGAGCGTGACATCAAAAGAGCTAAAAGTGTCCTTTAAGTTGATGCAGTGGGCAATACAGATGTGGATAAAGTACACAGAGCCCTGCCCGGCATTGTGAGTGGTTCCCATGAAGGAGTCCTGGGTGACTGCAGTCTTGTGTACATTTCTCAGAAAAAGGGCAATGTGGGGGTGTCTCCCAAGACTGCAGCTCAGGGGACAAGTGGAGCCACGAATAGCGGGATTAGTGGGTTAGCCCCTCACTGTTTCACAGACAAATTGCTAATGAACTCCTACATATTGGCTTGCTCTGAATGTGTGTGTGTGTGCGTGTGTGTGTGTGCCTGCGTGTATGTCTGCCTGCGTGTTCGTGCAGGCTATGCAGGTAAAAACGCACAACACAAATAAAGATTAACCTAAAGTGAAAAGTTATATATTAGTGTCTCTACACTTTTGAATAAATGTTTTTCAATATATATGACTTGTTTTTAAACTGGTATGCATTTATTTTTAAAAAATCTGTGAGATTGTCCTAAATAAGTATAAATTAAACAAGTCATCAGTTAATCATTCAGTTAACGTGAAGTTTTTGATGCATTCAAGAATATGCAAAATGTTGAGCAGGTCAAAATATATATTTTTCACTCATATTCTTATTTTATTTATAGGACAGTTTTAAAGCTCTGGAAATAGATAACATTTAATATTAAAGACATAAAAAGTGTTTTGCAGTTGGGTATAATATCAATAGATAACATACAGTTAATAGCTAATGTGTATTAATAATGCATATTAAACATTCTATTTGGAGCTCTAAAAGCTTATTCCACAGGTGTGTGTATCTCAGAGAGATAAGACATTGAAATTAATTGCCGGCAGTATTTTAACCACAATTCATTAAGCATACACATGCCGGTTCCGAGTTCCACGGCGTTCCGAAAAGCACCGCAGGAAAAAGCCTTACATAATACGTTAATCTATTATCCCTATTAGCATTAACAATCATAAAATCAAATTAGGAGAAAGATCCAGACACCACATCCTTATGGCAGTCGTTTTCTCACAGCGGCGTTCACCAGGCAGTCATCTATATCTGTTACAGCTGTACATTCTGCTTCAGGCTGTACAGGCTCCATCTGAAACACAATGTATCCACGGCATTTGCAGCCTGCTGCCGCACTGAATGTTCATTCAGCTAGTTTCAACTTGACTACAGATTTATCTGCAAACTAAAAAATGTAATTAAAAAAACAAGGTGGCATTATTTTCCCAGTGGTGGGTGTGACCTGTGCTGGACTGGTCCAGTCAGCCTGCCTCCTGCCCCCCGCCTCCTGGAGTAGGACCCTGCACAGGATAAGTGCTTTGGAAGATGAAGGGGGAGTTGAAGGGTGCTGTGGGCGTCCCCTCCCACATCAGGGCAGGGATAGCACCGTCTGCCCTTCCTCTCTGTATGAGTGTGCAGTTTGCACATTGTCCCAATACTATGCGCATTTCCACCTGTAGTCTAGACAGGACTCCAGGATGGATGGATGGATGGATTTGTGTTCTTCTGGTTCAGTATAGTATTATGTGGCGGTGCACCTTCTCTCTTATAAATAGGGTTACCGTGTTCAGATTTGCATTTCCCAGCATTCTGTGTGTTCAGTTGTAAATAGCTGTGTGATTAGCCCCATTACTGGTGTTACCGTGAAAAGTATGTCTGTATCCTTACCTGCATGTAGTTCCACCCCTTCCCTCTATATTGGTTAAATTACAAAGTGTACCTACCCACCTGCCGTGTGTTTGTAGACGCGTTAAATCTGTGACCTCCCTGGTCCCCCACAAATTCTGTGTGAACATTGTGTCTGAGTAAGGTCCCTTATAAAGCTGTTGCTGTGCTTACAGTAAGAATAAAGACTGAACTTTATTTGAAAGAGCAGTCTGGTCTGGTTTCTCAGTTTTGTCCAGATCTAGCAGACACTACAGTATAATGTAGTATAGGGTGCTATAGCATTAAAAGGCTGCTCAGGGTCATGCTCTTGTTTTTGCCATGAATGGCACTGTCAAACAGTACTGAAAACTAGCAATTAGCCCTGGCATACACATGGAGAGGAGGATGCTGTGCACAGGGGTGTGGGGATCGGGAGCATCTGTACCTGCCCAATACTGAATTTGGTTTCAGCCCCCCCCCCCCAAACATAACTTTGCCCTGAAATTATTTAACTGTCTCAATTAAATATCAAACTCATTCCTGCACCATTGGCTGTGTATGTCTTGCTGCAAATTTCCATTACCTGGTTCTTTATATACATATACATGTATTCATATACATAGGGACCACTGTACCACTGAAGTCATATACATTTCATTCTTTAAGTAGCACAATTCTCACTACAGCTGTAGAATGATTTGCCACCACAAATATATTTTAGTTTCAGGTAGATCATAGGGTCTTGTGTGTGTCTTGCGAATAAGCAAATGGCATATGGATCACCTGCCCCGTTCATACCTCTGCAGTGTTTTTAAACAGACACATTTAGAGGTGGAGGGAAGATGTAGAAGAGGGGTTCATTCTGGTTAATAAATTATCACCCTAATACAGATGTATGAAAGTAATGATAGTCCTCAGTGCCGCTGGTTAACTCCCTAGTTGTGACTTAAATATGCTGACAGCTTTCCTCACCATATGGAAACAGGGTCAAGTAGGGGACTCTTAATCTCACCATGTAAAATTGCCAGCGGTCCTCACAGTTCATAACCCCCCCCCCCCCCTTAAAATCTGGTCCAAATGACTGAACTGATATTACCTTTTAATGACGGTTACTTTTGGCATTTTGACTAGCTCTTGCATATCTGCAAGTGTTGAATAATGATAAATCATTGAGGATATTATTAATAACAAAATAGAAAACAATGTAGTTCGGCAAAACGCTTAAACCAAAAGCATATATATGCATATATATGATAAATCTTGCTCTCCTTGCCATGAAGCTATTCCGTGCCACGCCAGCCTGGAGATCGCCATGGAGAGGCTCAGCCTTACTTCAGTTGGCTTAAATTGTCGGCTGAAGATTTTCTCGGGGGGCGGGGGGGGTGCTGAGTGACAGCTTCTTTTATCTGTATTTTTTTTCTGTAGCTTTTGCTAACTGATGTTGTGACATAAATTACCCTTTCTGTCATTTTGCTTTTTAACGCTTTAACCCATTAGCTCTTTACATTTGACTTCCCGATTGGCTGCGACATTCCTTTGTCTGTATGTGAACGTGCCTGCTTTTCTGAGCATTAGCCCTTGGTCTTTCTTGTATTTCTTGTCACATTGTAAGAGAGAATGGACAAATACTGTGTTTTTTCAACCACGTCTCTAATCATATAAACTTAAAAGTAATAGCGCCAACAAATAGCTTGCAGGTTGTCTTTTGAGAACATAACTCTAACTGACCTTGTGCTACGGGCGAATTTTATATTATCCAGTTAGACACAACGGATACTTTCACATTGTACATTTCATTGCACTGACACTGGGGGGTTAAAAACTGGAGGTTTTTATTTGTGACGTGACCTTTTTAAAGAAATTTCAGAAACACTAATATTGATGGAGTAATATCAGTATATTTCATTCTTATATTTCATAGCTAAATTAGTCAATGTATCAACAAGGGAATTTTCCTTGTTCTATTGCAGTTAATTTGCCTGTAATATATTTTGTGCATGTCAACAATTGCTGTTTTCCGTATAAACAGAATGTACTCTTAGTATTACAGTCCCCACGTGCCTGGCCAGGTTAAATGGCTGCAAGATGGTGGAATGAATGGCTGGATTACTGTGTAGTTTTCCAGTAGTCAGTACACCACAATGTATTAGTAACATGAATACCTGTTTGCTGTTCCCCCAGTTAGTTATTAAGCTTTTTTGTATCTTAAGACATCCATTCAACCGTACAATTTCTATCTCACCTATTCGTTTGACAGTCAGCCTACAGCCTTTCCCTAGAAGCACAGGGCTTAAGATAGGGGACACCTTGGACAAGAGGCCAATCCATTGCAGGCTACAGACACACACACACACACACACACACACCATGGGCATTTGGATATGCCAGTTCACCAAGCCGTGTGTTTTGGATTGCAGGAGTAAACATAAAAATGCAGAGAACATGCAAAATCCACATGCACAGAGCCAGGGGTGGCACTGGTACGTCTCATCTCATGTTAAACCCAACCCCCACCTTACTCAAAGTATGTATGTGACAAAATGAATGCCAAAGCATAATTTATAGTCCTACTACTTTTCACCTTTAGAAAGACAAGTGCCAGTTATTAATGGGATTATAAAAGCGACTGTTGTAGTTTGTCATAGTGTTATCACGCCTTTATTTGCAGATGCTATCAAAAGTTTAAGCATACATAAAATGTTTCTTATGGGGGGAGCTAACGGGTAAGCTGAGGAACTCTCCCTAAGCACAAGCTGAAGCACAGCAGTTAGTGTTAGCAAGGGACAGGGTAAGCAGGCCGGCTGTGTTCTGTCACTGCATGAGCACGGCCTCATCAGCCGGCTACTAGCTAAGGGTCACTGGTCTCCTGAGTAATTTGTGCATGGTGCACAGTGATTAGCAACAGGAAAACACCTTGGAGCTGCTTTCCAGTGGATGATGGTGTGCAGATCATATGTGAGGGTGGGTATAGATAACACTGGAGAGGGATATATGGGATTTCACTGAGATTACATTGCTCACACTGGCACATTGTGTAAAAGAGCATTTCAGTGCATCCATTTCCATAAGGGCTTATGCAGGTTTGTGTTGATCCCGGGAAGCATAGGAACACTCAGTCACACACAGAAAATGATCAAGTTCAAAGCACCAATTCAAGGGCAACAAAACCCCAAACCTCAGAGGTGCACAGCAGCACAGCACAGCACAGCAACTTTATTGTTATTGTCCAGCAAACAACGGTGCAACGAAATGCAGTTTAGCATCTAATATTGATATTAGCATCAAATATTGTATTCCTGTGACCCACTACTGGATGGATGGATGGATGGATAATTCTGAGTATGAAAAAGTGTGAGAAAGGCCACAGCTGAACTGTAGGGATCCTACTAAAGTATAAAGCACAAATAAACCAGAATCATTACACCCACTTCTGTTAACCATAAGGAATTATTAAAGGTCATTTTGTCAGCAATTTGGGAGAATTACGAAGGAGTGACTGTGTCCAGGTGCCTGAATCACCTTTTTTACAGAGACATTGCATTACATGTTTCTGTTAAACTATGGACTGGGAAGATGATGGACCAGAAAGGAAATTTGCTGGTTCATGTAAGACCAGACTTTTCTCCCTTATGTTGTTATCTTTACTTCATGCTAATTATAGACATATATAGTGAGAATTTGCTTCGAAGTAGAACTTTTTTGATTGATCACTATTTGTGCCAACTTGCATAAATTTCAGGATCTCTCCTTCCATATGTCATCTGTTGTTTAATCAGCACGCAATTTGTCTTTAGAAAAAGGTGCAGGGGTTAGTTTCAGAGCTGACTTTCCTTCACAACGCTGATAATATGCCTGAAGTTCATTTACCCTCCTCAGTAAATATAAAGAAAGATACACCCTGTCTTCCGACCCCTTATCAGAATTCCAAACAAATAGTCTTCTAAAAAAAATCACCATTCCCTGACAAATAGCCATACAATGCTGTCACCTGTGGTGGGTGGGAGGCAGGCACCTTTGAAGGATTGCTAGGTGGAGGACTCTCCTGGAAACTGAAGTGTCTTTATCTGAAGTCCCCCACGATCCACGCCTTCCATTTGAAAGGACATATTAATTTCTGTTCAGTTGGCTTGAAACATCTGCTCTGCAACAACAAGCCTGTTCCTCAACTTCTCCACTCAAATGAAGAATCTCAAGATAACTCAATCTTCCAAAAAAACTGCTCCTAAGATCATGTTTCTTCACTGTGTTTTGCTTGAGAAAAGTTGCAGTTTTGGCTAGGTTACTTTTATACCAACACATGGTACTTTCTTCAATTTCTTTGTCAGAAAAGTCATGAGCCCAGGCCACAGAAGCAGGTCCATATCATGGGTATCTGAGGATGTGGCTCTCTGTGGCCTCACACCCCCAGGGTCCCACCCCCTTTCAGTATGAGTGAGTGTGTTCCCTTGCTGCCTGCCCTGTGTCACGCTGGCATCCCACCCAGGATGTCTCCTGCTTTACACCCTGTACATCCTGGAACATGAACAATTACATTTACATTTTATTTATCATATGCTTTTATCCAAAGTGACATAAGATTGTGAGAGAACAGCGTCAGCGAATGACTGAAGCAGTGTGGTTCAACAATGAAATCACACTGTCAGCATTAGGATTTCAACCACTGACCTTCTGATCTCAAGCAGAGCAGCCTAACCCACACATCACTCCTTAAAAGCATAGCCCAAAGGCCCTAACAAGGACAAGGTTCTAACCACTGAGCTACAGAATCAAAGACACAAGAGCCAAAACTCTCACCCTGACCCTGTACTGGATGGATGGATGGATGGATAGATGGATGGAGTAAATAATAATGGTAATACATTTATAAAATAATTCTTTATTCATTGAATAAAATAAGTGATTATTATATCTTTATTATTAAGTCCACTGAACCTAGTTTATCGTCTGATGATTTAACCCTTGGTATACTGTATTTCTCCCATAATTCTAACGATAATGACACTACTGGGAACAGATTTATTATAGATATAGAGACCCATGACTGCAGCTGTGTTTTATTTAGAATTAAACTAATTAATTATTGTAATCACAATATATGTGTGAACATTACATAAGATGATGCTATTAACTAATAATAAAATGGGATGTGATGGCAGACTTCATTGCTGGAGAGATGGTGACCTCTCCTCCTCCACACTGGTGTCTCAGGACGGCTATACTAACACTATTTCTCCACTTTATCCTACTGTGTGCTTGGTGATGTGGCTGGTAGCTGTTTTTATTATTCATTTTTATTGTTGAGTAGGTAGGAAGCAGGACATGAATGTAATCCCCCCCCCCACTTCCAGAAGAGCACTGTCATTTGTCTTGGAATAGGTAATTGCTTTTATTTTGCCCATTAACTAATTTTAAACAGCTGGTTAAAACTTGCAACACCTAACCACCAACTGATATACTTAAATAAAGGTTTTCTAAATAAAATTGTACTTTCCTGTTATAATTTTTTTGACTTTATATGAGCAGTTATTCTAGACGTGTACGTTTTTAATGATTAACATTTAGGTTTGGCTACAGTATCTTTTCTGTGCTATGGAAATGGGTTGTAACTGTAAATATGGGTAGACCATTATATCATGCATATTTACATACAGAAATTACAAAATGAAGAGCATTTACTAATAGGTAATATGGTTTAGAAGAGAAAAATGGGGTTGAAACATGAATAGTTCAACTACACACACAGTCACATAGGCAGCATAAAGATTCATCTGAGCTGGAATAAATCAAAATACTTGTCACACTTCTCTCTTTAACCTGAAACTCTGAAGCATGTAAATAAGGACAGTGGCCTTTGTCAGATTTTCCGAATGTAGCTGTCTGTCGTTATTGTGAGTTGAGAGAGCATTTGTTCAGCTACCGACGTGACAAGGTCAGTTACGTTAGAGGTGTGCCAAGGAAAGACTTGTGTGAAAAGCCTTTGAAATGGGGGTAAAAAGCTTCCTACAGAACTGGCTGTCTAAGGACAGCACAGAGAAATCCACCTCATGATAGTCCAATCTTTATATTTATATATATTTATATATATATATATGGCCTCCAGTTGGTTCCTTTGTTTATTTCTCCATCTGCCCTCAATCTGCATCTTCTCTGCTAATTTGATTTTTTAATTACCCATTGTTTTACCGTCTGATTGACAGGGTTGCTTCATTCAGGCATGCTTTTGCCATCTTAAAATCGGAAATGGGAAAAAAACAAAAAAAAGGTTCCATCTGACTCACAATTAAAACATTTATTTTCCTTCGTAATTAACTCGAGATATATAAATTATCTGCAAGGAAGATAACTGACTGTGTATAGGAGTGTCCTGCGTGGCTGATTTGAATTAGTGCCGTCATGGCGACACTTTTCAGGTTGCCACGTGACTGCGAAGGTAATCTTGCTACCACTAAGCGTTTTACGCTCCTTTTGGGACTCTTTGAGTACGAGTGACTGATGCTTCCATCGCAGGATCCTATTGAGCAAAACTTTGTTGCAGCTCTTGTAGCATGATATTTAAAACGATGACCTTAAAATTCACAAACTCCATGGGACATTCAGAACGTTCTTCTCTTGTTCTTTTTCCATTTTTTAAAAAAGTTTACCTTTGTATTGATGTGGCTGCAGATGTGTGAGCGTCGGCCTCTCTACTCACCGTGACATCACCTGGAAGCAGAGCAAATGAGATTTCATATTTAAGTCACATGACTTGGGTAATGCAGAAAATGGCACAGCATGCTTGACTGTGCTACCCAGTCTTACGACTTAGGCTGTGTCTGAATTCAGGGGCTGCGTCATTCTAATGTTGTCGAATGCATCACAGCGGTGCAACAAGACTGTCCCCTTTCGAAGGCTCCTTCAAATGCGGTCTAGAAATGGGTTCTTCTTTTCATTGCATCCAATGGATCCTTCGCAGCCCAAGATTCATTGCACAGAGGTAAAGTGGGTGTGTCCAAGCTAGGCGATGTGAGCAGTGCTTCGTGATGCTACGATAAGGGCGGGAAGAGCTGGAGACGCAAATTGGAAATGAGACCGTACCATTTGACAACACTTTCCGTTCGACCTTCGAGGAACGCAGCTTCCGGAAGCTGTACCCATGGGCGGATCTACCAGGGTGGCATGGGGTAGCAACACACAGACTGAAGAAAGATAGAAAGAAAGAAAGAAAGATAACGGGGGCTTGAAAGAGACCGCAAGTGGGAAAACAACATGTATTCACACAGCATTCAGTGTTAAGCTGAGCACCATTATGAATATAGATTACTTAGGGATGGGTACAGATGGGTAGTAAACATGCCCCTGGGCTATATAAGCCCCCACATTATCGACACAACATGGCAATCGCCGCATTCAGCTTTCATAGGCATGCAAACTTCATGTTCTGCTAACTGGTGTGCCTTAAACACTGCTAAAATTATACGTATGTATATATATATTTATTTCTTTGTGGGGTCGAACTCATTTAAGTACTGAGTAAAGAGTTCTCTGTAAAGTGAGATCAGTCTATGGTCATTTATTCCTAATATAAACTGTCTCAACTGAGTTTGAATTACACAACAATATAGTCTAAAGTTACTGAGTTAAATTATCTTAATCTGGAGGCTTCCCAAGTAAATATTGATTGATATTACTGTACTTACTATGATTATATCAGCACATATACTTCTGCTATAAGGGGCCACCCCTCAAAATCTCCTGCCCCCTTCTTGGCACCCCTTGATCCGCTGCTGGCTATACACCGTGTTCCAAATTATTATGCAAATTGTATTTAAGTGTCATAAAGATTAAATATTTTGTTTTTCAATTACACTCATGAATGGTATTGTGTCTCAGGGCTCTTTGGATCACTGAAATTAATCTCGGACACCTGTGATAATTAGTTTGCCAGGTGAGCCCAATTAAAGGAAAAACTATTGAAGAAGGACGTTCCATGTTATTAAGCTGACCACCATTTTCAAGCAATATGGGAAAGAAAAAGGATGTCTCTGCTGCCGAAAAGCATAAAATAGTCGAATGCCTTGGACCTTAGATATTTCACGTGGTTCGTGCAGATAAAGGCAAATGAGGAAGGTTTCTGCCAGACAAATGCATCGGATTAAGAGAGCAGCTGCTAAAATGCCATTACAAAGCAGCAAACGGGTATTTGAAGCTGCTGGTGCCTCTGG
>JAAGVU020000032.1:10198550-10213464 GCA_011763525.2 Mormyrus iriodes
TTATTATAGAGCAGAGCTGGGATGAAGACTACAGAACTTTGTTCTTGAATACTCAATATTGGTAACATTTGGGCTAGACTTTTTTTCAGCTTCCGTGTGTTTGCTTACACCCATAAATTAAAATATGATACTTTCATGTGTAATAATTATATTTTGCCCTTTATGGATAATATTATGACTGTCAACATCACTGGATGTAGTTATGACATTCTTCGGTAGCCTAGTAAATCCCACAGCACAGGCCTAGAGGTCCTTTGTTTGACCTTTAGTGGATAAGACATACACAGATTATCGACAAACAGCAGCAATTTAAGACAACGCTACACACAGAAAACACTTCAGGTCAGACATGCGCTATCAACATATGTGATAGCTCTAGGCAAGACCCTGAATGTTCATACATTGTGTACAGGCACATGCATGTATGAAATACCTCATATTAAGAGATAGCAGTTGGTATTTTGAACATGGTTTCGGCTTATACGCAACCGACAGTGTGTGTTAATGGGTTTACGTTTGGTGCTGCCTTCACAATGTATTAGATGCTTAGTGTGAAATTGTAATATTTTCAGAAATGGAGCAAGGAAGTACATTCTGTTTAAAAGGATAAGCAAAGAAAGTCCCAGTACATCAGAATGACACGTTTTCATGTTCTCAGTCTGTTATTCAAGATATTGATTGAAGGGTAAAGTTCAAACTTTGTATAAAACTTGGAAATATTCTATATTGTATAGAAAATAGGACCCAATGTGTAAATACTTTTTTCAAAGTTTGAATGTAATCGAAAGAAGGAGCACAGCTGTCTATTAAGGTTGTTAACATTTTTGTAGTTGTTGTATTGGTGAACGATTGTTCTTCTGTAAATATGTGGCCTTTTCTTGCACAATTTTGCTTTACAATGCATAGAGATGAGGGGAAATGATGGGGTTTCTATAGGATATGTGCATCTGAGCAGTGCTCTGCGTTTAACCAGACTGCAGCTGTGTGATGAGCGCATGCATCTATGTCACTGTGGTACTGATTGATCCCTTTTGAGAACGTCGATTCTAATTTTTCTCTACATTTTACTTCAATCAGGCTCACATACTCAGACATGTTTCCCTTATGTGTAATTTTATGTCAGCATTTAGTTTCCCCTCAGTATCTAATTAACAAGTACAGTGTGAATCGCAGCCCTATAGAGGCATAGAAAAAATGTTAAAAGGTGTATTTGCCTCACTGGAAAAATGACTGGGAGCCGTATAAGATTCGGTCATGTGAGTGCGCGTCACTTTAACATTTACCAGAGTCAATGGTTCAGTCTATTAACTAAAACTACTATATTCCCCTAAGTAGTCAGATGTCAGTCAGACCCCAACCCAGAGAACAGGTCTTTTCTATGTGCTTCAGTTTACAGTCAAACCACATCAAGGAGCATGATTCTGCCTCTTCGTGTGACTGCAGGTATGATGTTGTTATTAGTCATCTCATTCAAATCTGTTTGCTGGCCGAATGCACACTAGCCATAGCAAAAAAAGGGGGAGGGGGTGGGAAGGGAAAGAGAAGAAATCAGCGCGCAAACACGCGAGTGCAGCAAGCCACGGCATGTGGCAGCGGAGATGTTTGCAGAAGACTGGAGCGGTGGAGGCTTATCTAAGGTGTGGTCCAACTTAAGTCTTGGTTCTAATCCAGGATACGTCACCTGACAACTACCGACAGTACTTTCACTTAGCCGCTGAGAGTGGCGTCCCATAATGCACCATTCCACAGATACTCTGTCTTCCTCTCTTTATTACAAACCTTGTCATCGTTTATTTGCAAATTTTCCATTTGTTTTACAGATACAGTCACACACTCTAGTAAATGATATTTCAAAATGTTTTGTTTTTGCTTTAAATTAAAATATTATGTAGTAACCATTAAGCGTAACCCTAACCATTATTATATATAGCTGTAATAGTAGAGGAGGCAGGGAAAATGCAATGTCACAATGAGGGTAGCCACTCCCAAGTTTAGGCCAACCTGGCCATTCAACAGGTCTTAAACGACAACAAACCTCTCAATAACTTCAATAGAAACTTCAGCAAAGTGAATAAAAGTCCACTTTTGTGCCCTTTAAGTCTTTTTATATGGAGGGCAGGAAGTGTTTGTGTTTGTGTATGTGTGTGTTTGAGTAGGTATTTACCTTTCATTGTAAAGGCTCAGTCAAAAGCTTCAAAACTGCAAAAACCTCTTCATTCGAGGTACCAGACAATACATTCAACTGCCTCAAACAATGACAATGGGATGAGTGTTTGTCAGAATCATGCCCCTTTTTGAAGTTAATGCTAAACAAATTGAAGAAGGGATCCAGTAGGACACACGGGAAATGTTACCTCCGTCCCAGACAGAAAAACGCTTAAGGAAACACAGACTGTACAATTGCTGTAATGAGAGATAGGGCTTTAGGTCTGACGTTGGGTTCCTTTATCCTAAATATCTGTTTGCTTGGAAGGTCCACACAAAGAGCATGAAAAGGAGGTGTATTGACATTTCTGTCGCTGGCATCCACGCGGTCAGCGGCTGACACCTGATTCCAGGTTCACGCGTTTTGTTGCCTTAATAGTTTTGCAGATTCAAACAGCAAATTCAGACAGACCCACCCAGGTTAGAAAGGTGAACATTTTAAAGGGAGAATATATCGCTGTTTGCTTTCGCTAAGTGACTCAGACAATACAACAGCAGTCCAGATATCTGAATAAATATAGACTTCATCAGGTATGATTATACACCCCTTAGGATTATATTTAAGAGGTAGGGATAATTTATGATTGTGTCTATTTGATAGACTATGCTTTCTTACTGAGC
Organism: Mormyrus iriodes; assembly: GCA_011763525.2. Taxonomy (NCBI): domain Eukaryota; kingdom Metazoa; phylum Chordata; class Actinopteri; order Osteoglossiformes; family Mormyridae; genus Mormyrus; species Mormyrus iriodes. The sequence continues at coordinate 10,201,377 of JAAGVU020000032.1, forward strand.
TCTGCTTCATTACTGCCCTGTCTGCAAAGCATGTTAAAGTAGAATTACTATTGTTGCAATATTATTAAAAATGCTTTAGAATCAGTTCCAAACAACTTATTTACATTGATATTTCAGGACAATCATTTAAAGTTTTACTGTGTATATATGACAATGATACTATCCGGTCATTATAAGGCCGGTTATGTAATTTATAGCAAAAACAGGCTTTAGAGTGAAGGAGCAGAATAGTCATCCATCGAGTTTGTGTACCAGCAATATACATATAAATCTAAAGACGTGGCTCTCAGGACCATCATTAGGAAAAAAATTCAAAATTTTTTAACCACCCTCTCCTTACCCCCATAAAAATGGTCACTTTTGGGTCACAATCCTCCAGCTGAGGGTGTTCTAAATGTTTGCACTCATGTCAGTTTGAGTAAAAAAATGAGAGGCTTGATTGGTGGAAGACTGCCTTCTGTATCCATAATCAGAAGGGCCTTCTGCTTGAATTTGCTTGGCCTAGTACCTGTTGAGTCGAGGGTCAAAATTTTTTAACCACCCTCTCCTTACCCCCATAAAAATGGTCATTTTGGAGAGCAGATATCCAGCAAAATACACAGCTACCGAACTTACAGAAGTTATTTTCACTGCACTGTAACTGAAATGTATAAGTTGATATTTATCAAGTCCAGTTAATACAGCCAGTTCCCTTTTGGGCTTTATAACTTCAGCCTTTTACTCCAGCCCACAAGTCCTGCTCATTGCCATATTGTTAAATTCCTCAGAACATAAGAAAAATTCCAAAAAGATGTTTTTTATGGTTAGATGAGGGGTGACACAGTGGTGCAGTGATTAACACTGTTGCCTCACACCCCTGGGACTGGGGTTTGAGTCATTGACATGGCTCCATATGTGTGCAGATTCTATGTTCTCCCCATGTTGTTGTGAGGTTTCCTCTGGGTACTCCAGTTTCCTCCTATAACCCAAAAACATGCTGAGGTTGATTGGAGTTACCAAATTGCCCATATGTGTATGTGAGTGTACCCTGCAATGGATTGGCACCACCTCATTGTTTGTTTCCTGTCTTGTGCCTGAGACATCTGGGATAGGCTCTGGATCCCCTGCAGTCTTGAATAGGACAAGTGGTTACAGAAAATGGATAGATTCATATGAACAGAAATGACAGTGAACACTGACTGTCTCACTGAATGTTCAAGCAGCAGGTAGTTATCTTCATGTATATTTAAGTCTACTCACACTCTATCGGAGATGGCAGTATGGCTCAGAGGGTGAAGCTACTGCTTCTCACCTTCAGGGCTGTGGGTCTGAATCCCCCGTCAGCCTAGTCTGTGTGTATCTACAACAGCCTCCTCCTAGAGGCCAGTCATACCACCTTTGACTGGAAGGAGACATACTGTGCATCTTCAAAGGGAACCTTAAGAAGAATGGATGTTCACTTTTAACTTTACCGTCATTGGCAGATGAGTGTCCTTTTGCGTAAAATCTTTTAAAATAGGTAGGAAAAGCTAACATGATGATGGTGTCCACTACTATCAAGCATGTTATTTTACAGCTGGGCATCTTGAAATCCAGTGATCTTAAAAATGAAATAAATCTGGATTTAAATATGAGCTTGCAATGTCTTCCCATTATGACATATAATAGTTGCGTAATTTACTAATGGAGCGAAATCATATAATTAGGATGATTTCAAGCATGATCAGGTAGCGCTGAGTCTGTGAGCTGCTGCTGATAGCCTAGAGGTGCTGTAAGGAGGGGACCAGTGCTAGCGTTTCACCAAATTACATCACATATTCGAGAACTGGAGTGTGATGGAGGAAAACAACATCTTCAATCTGTGGTTTTCCTCTGACCTTTGGCGCCATCCTGATTCAGCCAGAGAAAGGAATACGAAGAAGCTCTTGTCTCCTCGTTACTAAATGAAACTGAGAGTCACTCCCTCACCTGAAATAAGTGCTGTATCTCCAGTTGATTGCAGAGCACTTAACGACTCGTGCAGCATTTTAAGCGGCATGATTGCTCAACCAGGTTTGTGGGGGAAGCCGATAAACATCTGTGTACCTGTCGTTTGGAACCATGTGGATGGCCGGGGGTTGGGGTTGGGCTTGGGGGGGATGTTTGTTTGGAACACGCACCTAGGAAACCATAGTGCCACTATGTCATGCCACCAGATTCAAAGGCAGATCAAAGGACCGCCACTGATGGGGTAATGGCGCTACGATAGAGTCGGTATGTGTGGTGTGACCTGCTGTAACTGTACACAGCACCTGAAGAAACAGCTTAATCAGCTGATAAAATCTCTGGGGGTAGCGAGGGCTTGTACCCGGGTGGAGTATGCACGCCATTGTTTTATTCATAGCCGGTAGTCGGCGATGCCTATCTTGGCTTTGTGTGCCGTTCTGCTACAGTCAGGCCGCTGTGAGTAGAGTGCATTTTTGCGGTTCGATTAGCCAGACGTGCCCAGCTGTGCCTGCGCTGCCTGGCCATCCCGTCTGGCCTGTATGTGACTGAGGACATAGGGGAGGCAGCACGCGCCGTGCTTTGGCAACATTAGCTGGAGTGATCCAGCTAATGTGGTGTGATTCAGAGGCCTTGTCTGAGGCAGGGGCCATTCTCAAACTTGACCCTGGATTGAGGTGGCCTGAGTCACCTGGGGGCGATTAGTGCCTATGTACTCCGACCACTACCACCTGCCTGTCGGCATTAATCCCCCCACTCCCTTCCTCAGGTGAGATCTCTCTAGCCAGCAGACAGACGGACCCGACCCACCTACCTGTCGGCCTTGGCCCCCCCCGCTCCCTTCCTCAGGTAAGATCTCTCTAGCCAGCAGACTGATGGAAACTGTGACCCAGCTGACATATATGTCTCCTGTACCTACCCGTCCCTTCACTCAGCAAACTCAGCTGTGCAGCATTCAAGCCCGTCCGGCACATCGCATAATGGAATTAAATAAATCCCCACACAGGCCGACAGGCAGGAAAAATGCTTGCAAATCACATGTGTTAAATCATGAGGCTAAATTTGAACAGCTTCACACTGAAGATTATTTTCTGCTCCGTGTAGGTCTTAGTCTGACCAGCGCAACTCTGCATGGAAAATATTCGATCAGCATAAACACTCTCATGCATGAGCGTATATTTATTTAGGTTACATTGTTTATTTTATCCACAAAGTACCAATGCAGAGCTGTGGTACCGGATAATCAGCGATGCATGTATGTTGTATTATAAAGTGCATCCAGGCTGCACAGTGTAATAACCAGTTTTTCAAGCTAATTACAATGTTTGTAGAATAGTTTGCAGAAAGCTAATTATAATGTTTGTGGAATAGCTTAAGGTGATTTAGTGTGGCTTACCCTGGGCTGTTAACAAAAAAAGGTTTCCCAGCCTGTTTAAAACACCTTTGATACAGAGTTTGGGCACCGCTTAAATTAATTAATGTAGCTTGAAGTATCAAATAACTTCCCCTCCCCTTCCCCTCACCTGCACACCCTGTGCACAAACATGCACACATACACCTTCCCACACAGGAACACACACAAGGGCTTCAAAAGTTTCACTCTGTGCAGTTATCTCCAGTTTAACTTGAGATGAGTTATGGGATTGTGAAGGGGCACCTCTCTCCCTGTGTGGTCCTCAGTGGCTCCAAATGCAGCTGCTTCGCTAACCGCCCCCAGGGGCACTGCCCGACAGGAAGCATCTTCCACCTACGTCTCCTCCAGCGCTGTTGTCATCCAGTTTGTTTTCGTTTCTTTTTTATTCCTTGCTCCGCCCCTTAGAACAAGCACTGTTAACTGGTGATCCCCATTTATGTCTGGGAATGTAATTTTATTTTACGTTTCCTGAAAAGTTCTTCTCATGTGTGAGCATGAGCCAGGCTGATTTCGGGTTGTGCTGCAAGAATGAGTTTGGGAATTTGAGCAGAGCTCAGTGGACCTGGAGAAAGCTACCCTCCCTCTTACGTTCTTTGTTGTGTGGAAGTGGGGGAAAGAAGCACACAGGCTTTTGGTTTTGTTTAGAAGCAAGTTCTGGAAAGGCGTGAGCTGCTTGTGAGAGCGGCTCGCGTCGATAAGGGAAAGGTCTGGAAAATTGGATGTCCCGGGATTTTTAAGTGCTTGGGCGACTCGGGGAAATGATTTGCCTGTTGTCTCAGACTCCATCTGCGTAATGAGTTTCAGACGGTCTTCCTAAGCCAAGCAGATACGAGGGACAATTTTTAATCGAAGCCAACTGCAGGTACTTACAGCTGCGACGTCTTCATTTAAATATTGCTAAGCTTTCCCTGAAAGCCCTGAGAGCAGCAAAAAAAATGTCTGACCTCTCAATGGGACACAAAAAAATTGCATTGGCCTAACTTAACACAGGGATTAATCGCACATATGATTACATTAAATTACCTGGGATGTGAGCTTCTGTGCCCTGCTTCAGTGTCAGCAAGCACGTCCAAGGTTTTGCAAAGTTGGTAGCAACTACTTCCTTGCTTTAAAAAAAAACATGTAACCAATTGGTTTTTTTCATATACAGAGCAACATTCTGCCTGGCTTACTCTATTCGTCAATGAAAGGAAAGATTAAGACAATCCGTTGCAAGCCACCTCAAATTTGCAAGGTGCTTAAGGACTAAAAGTAAAGAGGATTCCCCCACTGGTCGCAGCAAGATGTGAGGATTCCAGCAACATTAGCTGTTCCTACCTGGAAGTCAGAGCTGGACCATGTGACCTCTGTCCATATTTTATCAGCTTAGCCTGTACTTCTAACGGCATCGAAAAGCTACCTGCCACGTTTTGCTTTGACGGTTCCTCTTCCACCTTTATGCAAGCGCTGCGGCAGTGTTGGGCCGCATATGCCTCGCTCGTGCAGCATGCCATTGCTTATTGTCGAGAGTTTCTGATACACCAGGCTTCACATACCCACACCCTAAAAAAATCCCTATGCTGGTATCTGCCTCCCTTTTACTGTGTAAACCCAACTTATGCAGTGGTTCCACATCGGGATGCTGTAATAGCTGACTACTTTTTTAATACTTAAAAGATAGATACTTTCAGTAATGGCTACTTTTTTGATTGGACTTGTTTTGGGAAAATTCCATAGCGACATTGAATGGCTGGAGAAGTGAACTGCTGGTGAAATAGAGTTCAGTGCTACCTGGCACATGGAATCTGTCACTACATAATAGCCACAATGCCCGGCTTGACTTATTTTACAAATGACTTATTTTCTTTTTTTTCTTTTCTTCTGAGGTATGGTGGATAACAGCCTTGAACCCCCTCCCCCATCCGCCCACCATAATCACCCACAACAAATTCTGACAATAACAGGTTCAACTGCTTATTGAACGGACCTGATTTTTGTACCATATCCCAACACCTGAATAGGAAAAAGTCAGGTCTCCTTTAACCCACTGACAGTTGGACACGTCTCCGAACTCCCAGCGATAACCCAGGTATGGGGCACTAATGACATCCCTCAGAAGCAGGGAGAGGTTCTGACCATTAACGGCTCTGTTGGGCATCTGCAGATTGTCGCTGCACATGTGTCATGACGTAAAGCTCGTCATTAGAAAGCGAGCCCAGAAACGCCTTCACGCTTCCAGTCACAACACGTGAGTTATGGAGCAGTGTTGGCGTTGCCATAGGCGAGGCCAGAGAAACTGGAACCTCTGTCCAATCTGTGGGAATAACCTGTGCGCCCACGTTGGTGCCAGGTGCCCATTTGTGCTCCCCTGGGTCCACACTCAATCACCCGTTTATCACACTTGGTCCCCCTGGCCAGGCAGATGGCACCTCCTCCACTGCCAGGGGCCCGTGCCAGGGCCGCACTAAGCTGGAATACTAAGCGAGTCAGCTGTATGCACATGGCATTAGCATATAGTTGACCTGTTTGGAAACCCCTGTGATAGCCCTGTGCTGCAGCCAAATATTTCCCAGTGGAGAGATGTCTTTGAGACCAGTTAGCCAGAGACCCTAACAAAGGTCCCTGTAAATAAATATGCCTTTGAAGGAGTCAAATCCATTAAACAGCCCTTTGTTCCTCTAGTCCGAGTATCCACTACGCAGAGAATCAGCCTGGACAATTTGTTTTCTCATCACTGAGTGGTCTTGCTCTCCAGGCAATGGAGGTACTTAGGAGGCCATATGTCGTTATTTAGTGTCATTTTAAAGTGGTCAATAAACTCTTATTGTAGATAGGACCGTAAAGTACATACAGTATATAAATGGCTGTTATTAGGGTGATCAGTGGAGGGTGTGTTTTTTTAAAGAAAGACACAAAATGCGAGACTGTAGTGATAGCTATGTCACTCTGAAGGTTTTTAAGTAACATTCAAAAATATCTATAACAGTTTGGTTTTTCTCATTTATTTTCCAGAATAATTTTAGCTTCCTATAAAGGTGAGTTCTGTGGGCTCATTCTTGCTTTAACTCGAGTTCTCTTTCTCGGGGTGACACAGCAGGGCCACAAAGGATTGTTGTCTTCCATCCAAAAACAATTTCCATGGCAGAAAAGTGGAATACCAGAGTGCTTTGCGATTTACTATAAAAGATGAACTGAAATATTTTTTGTTTACAACAGCTTAGGATAGATTTTTTTGTTTATTTTTTTACATTTTGCAAATGATTTTCCATAATAAAGAAATTATTTTCCATATATATGTATACACACATATTATTATTATTATTATTATTGTTATTATTATTATTATTATTGTTGTTGTTGTTAGTTGTATTATTATTGCATGTTTAAGAAATAAATCATAACAAAAATAATAATGTGTTTAAACATGGGCTGCCTCACATAGAAACTTTCTGTATCCAGAAACATTAATAAGTAAATATTATAATTAATAGAATTATACTTAAATCTACAGGTCCATATTACACAGACAATTTTTCAAATTTTCTTGTGTATACATGATGGCATAAATACAAATGATACATTTCTATACATAAGTAAATAAACATAAATTTTTCAAACTATAGATTTGTATAGTTTTCCATTCACTGGCTGGGTAGAGATTTTTTTCTAAACAATCGATAAACCTCATTTTCCACTGTCAGTCCGAGCGGCCAGCTGTAGGCGATATTCAAAGCGGTAATGACTCATGTCTTTCAGCAGCCTTTATGTGGCCCAGCAGAGAGCCTGGTTGGAATAGGTACGGGAAGGTGCTGTCCAGGACGCAGCACTCGGGCCGCCCCAGCCGCCTACCTGCCAGCTGCCGTTCAGGCCTCAGGGCTACAACTGCAGATCAAAAAGATCAAGGAGCCAAGGAGGTAATGGGCCAGGCCGTCCCGCTCACCAGAAAGTGACTCCTAAATGCCACTGGTTGCTGTTCCCGGGGCCAGCACAGAGTACCTGTAACTGAACATCTCTCCATCTGCTTCGCGGACCCCATCCTCAGGTTTCCCTGCTGTTTGCCGATCCAGCTCTGGAAGTTAAAACCCCCAGACAATAAGCAGGCAGCCCCAGTCTGACAGCTGTGCTCCAAAAACTTCCCGCCGTGAGGCACAGAGAGCCGCCCCCCAGTGTCCCGCGGCTCGTAACAACAGGAGCCTGCATGCGCCCATGATGTTACCGTTTTCCCCTGAAAAGAAGCTCCATGCGAAACCAGATGTAAATAAAGATAGAAATATTAATTACAGGCTAATGGCAAAGATTTTCCTCTATGGCTTGTGAGATGCTTACTCTGCTCTTCTTAAAGTGATTATTAGGGCGACCCATACAATACTGTAACTAAAAGCTTTAAAAACCAATGGTTGGTGAAAAGCTGTACATCTTCCCAAATGAGTTTGCAAAGAGTTTCATTATTATTATTATCATTATTGTTATTGTTGTTATTATTATTATTAGGGAACATCTGTTATACTACTTAAGTACAAACAGTGAGGCATTGGATTGTGGCTTGTGGAACTATGAGAGCATACACACTTTGGAGGGAATGCCTGGTAAATATTTGGTGGATTAAAGTTTTCTCTGCCCACTTGGGACTGGGCTTGTGCTGACGGGGGCTGGAGGGGGAGGGGCGCAGGCGATTCCCCTCCCTTCTGGCGTGCGGTGCAGTCTGACTGGCCCCCTGCAGATCAGCCCGCCCACAGGGCGCTGAGCCATTCAGCATGCGTTAATATTTAACTCTCCAATGCAAACATGCAGTCCATACATGGCAGACAATGCAATCCGGAGGGAGCATGCAAGGGTTTGCAGAGAGAAACGTTTTGGGTCGTAACGGGATCATTTCGCTGAAAATCTCCAGCTCCATCCTGAAAAATCCTGACTGATATTTGATTAATGAGCCAAGATGACAATGACATTTATATTTGTCTCTTTTTTCATTTTATATCCACTAGATTTTTTAAGGACGTCAGCTGTGTTGTTAACTAACACCTGCTGCTTATTATATAAATGCTTTTGAATTTGTATAACATATAGTTTCTACAAATTATATACATGTAAATGGTAAATAGTACATGAGTATATAAAGTATACTTTTATAGGCATATGTGATATATACACACACACAGCTCTGGAGACCACAGCAAAACTTTCAGTTTCACTTATTTCTCAATTTATGTGTATGCACCTGTGTAAAATATGCATTTTTTTTGCAAACTCCAGCTTGGCTCTTCCCTGCTTCTCATTGATGAAGGGCTACTTCCTTGCTTTATGGGACTTCAGTCCTGCTTCTAGGAGCCAGTTATGAATTGTCCTAGCAGTGCACTTCACACCTGCACTTAAGGCTTCCCCTTCTTTTTAAAGATTACCTGAGGTCATCCTCCGATTCATGAGGCACTGCCAGATAAGTTGACAGCCATCTCTAGCATTAGAAAGTTGCTTCTGCCCTCTTCCTGGCTGGTTTCTGGTCGTTCTCAGTCTCTCCTGTCTTTGAAAGTTTGAGCCTGGAAGCAGCCTGTCACGCAATGTAGCCTTCTGCCAGCAGAACCAGGATTTGAACGCAAATTTTTTAAGAATATAGAGGTTCTCTTAATTTTTTCCAGAGAGGCATATATAAGCATAAATTAAATTGAGTTCCTCATATAACTTCACAACACATCCAGTGTCAAAAGCAAGTATCACTAACTTAGCCACAGTAATTACCCATCCATCCATCCATTCATCCATCCATCCATCCATCCATCCATCCATTTGCAGTCAGTGCCATCTTCAGCTATAGTCCTGGACAACAAAATGCCAGCTCACTTGCACAGACGCACATTGAAAGCAATTTAATGTTACCCCTTTCACATGAGCAGCAGACTGTGGTCGAACGCCAACTACCCAGATAAAACCTGTATAAACAAAAGGAAAACAGGCACATTTACCTGTAGCCAGAGTCAGTCTATCAAGAAATCTTCATAGGAGTGCTAACCGCTTAGTCACCCCAGTGCTAAGGCATCAGCCTTTCTACAGAGTATTACATTTAGTGCTGGAACATCCACCAATCCACCCATACTGTATTACAATAGAAGATTCCAGAACAGACGATGGATCAGGATTTAAGAAATTTATAGAACAGATGCATTTTAATAGCTGCTGAATGAGTCTGCTTTGCATATGTGAGGAATTAGTTGTGAAAATCCTAATACAAATGCACAAATTAAAATTTATTGGTGTGGCCTAATATTTTCTTTGCTTGGAGGCCCAACGGTGACATCACTCTACTGGCCCCAAGATTTGGACTGGCAACCTTGTGATCGCAGGCACCAAGTCCTAAGCCAGCGAGCCACATGCTGGGCATTCTGTATACAGTGGATTTATGCATGACAAAGGAAGTAACTGCATCCGTCGTAACAGTTTGCTTTTTCTGTACATATTTAGATTGTATCAATCGCATGTAATTCAGTTAAAAATATCTTCTAAAATAATTTAATAAAATTCATTTAATGTATGAATGCAAATGCAATTTCTTGTAATTATTCTGCGTGAACATATTAGCAAGCTACATAATAATAATAATAATAATAATAATGAGAATAAGAAGACAAAGAATTGTTGTCATTATTATTATTATTGTTGTTGTTGTTGTTATATAATTACTGTTGAGACGGCTGAAGTAGTACTGAATAAATAGTACGTACATAATAATTTTATGTATATGAATGAAATGAAGGCATCGTAGCAGCCTGAGGTAAGTGCCGCACAGGGGATGCCAAGCAGAGGGATGCCGCACAGGGGATGCCACGCAGAGGGATGCCACACAGGGGATGCCACGCAGAGGGATGCCACACAGGGGATGCCAGGCAGAGGGATGCCATGCAGGGGATGCCATGCAGAGGGATGCCACACAGGGGATGTCACACAGATGGATGCCACGCAGAGGGATGCCACACAGGGGATGCCACGCAGAGGGATGCCGCACAGGGGATGCCACGCAGAGGGATGCTACACAGGGGATGCCACGCAGAGGGATGCCACACAGGGGATGCCAAGCAGAGGGATGCCGCACAGGGATGACATGATGGACACCCCTGTGCCCTCCTGCTGGCAGGCAGCTCCTCTCTCTGCTCCATGCCCAAATGATTCTCTCTCTGTTCGGTCTGTACCAAGATGTGTCTCTCATTACTCTCTGTGCTGCAAACAATTAATAATGCACGGGGAACAAATTTTAAATTTGACACCGATTGGGTCAGTTCATGTTTTCAAAATACAACCTGTATGAATTATTAATGCTGAAAATCAAATGTGAGCAGCAGACCAATCTGACAGGGTTTAATCTGTGGGGGTGGGGGGGGGGGTACTCAAGACACCATCATAGCATACACATTCATTTGCCTGGTTAGTGCTTCAACTTTAACAGTTACTATTACTATGTATGAGACATCAAGTGAATCAATAGGATGAGGCATAAAGCTAAATTTGACAAGAAAGGTAATATGAAAGTATTTTTTTAACATGTTTTGTTTTACCCTACGATACAAACTCATACAATAAAAAAAATAGTTCACCTTGTAAAAGGTATCATTACAGAGATACAGTTTGATTAATATAGTGCTTTGTGCCAATAACATGCTGCACCTCCCCCTTCACAGCTGGGTGGGGATGTGTCACACCGTCCCCCCTTCATCGGCACTGGGGATCAGTCATACTGCCCCCCCCCCCTTCATGGGGACTGAGTATGTGTCATACTGCTCCACTGGGGGAAGGTGTGACTTCCCAGATTACGATGCTGTGCTTGTGATCAGCAGGTAGACGGTTCAAATCCTGTGGCTGACAGAGTGATTTCAACTCACATTAGCACAGCATGAGCTGGATATCTAGGGTGCTTCCTGTGCCTCCTGGGACAGACCCACTACAGCCTTTTGTTGAACAAAAGACTTAAAAAGAATGGGCAGATGGATTGCGCTTGCATGTTTGTGTTCATACGTAACATTAATACATTATAATACTATGTAGTATTATTACTTATATTATAATATAAGTTATATATTTCTGCTCAATACAATTTTATCTAACTTTATTTCACACTGAAAAATATAGAAAATAATAATAAAAAATATTAATAAATGCACCTATCCAGTCAATTGAAATGTGTGTTTTGCGTTTGAGTATGAATGTTTGTCTATGTGTTTTGCGTTTGAGCATAAATGTTTGTCTGTCATCATTGTATTAGTCAACATATCCAGTGGATTAAACAGATGTTTGTAGATTTGTTTTGGTTACTTGTATAAGTGCAGTAACAGTTTTTTTACATCTCAGAAAACATGTTAAAGTGAATTCTCCAGGAAAGAATTATTCTCATTCATTGTAATCAAAGTTTATGCTTCTTTTATAAATTCAAAAAAAACCTACAATGATATTGAATGATGAGAACAACGAATGAAAACCAAAAAGTGAAAATGGTTATGGTTGATACATCTTGATATAAAAACCAGAATTAAAAGTGATTTTGTACGATAATTAAAAAAAAAAAAATCTAACAAATCTATTAAGAATTTACTGTTTGGTTTATGGTACATGGTAAAGATTATATATTATATATAATATATTGCATCATAAACAAGACTATGTCACTATAAGGTGACCCTAGCTATTAAAAATGCAAAACGTTACTAGGTACTCTGTGTGTGTGTGTATGGGGGGGGGGGGTAGGGGGGTGTG
>JAAGVU020000032.1:10218298-10236477 GCA_011763525.2 Mormyrus iriodes
GTTTTACACCAACATAAAGATCATTTAAACATCATCTTCTTTGGCTGCCTAAGACTTTTGCACAGTACTGTATATATGTTCCTTTTGGTGTTTCATTACACAGTATGATTCTGTGAAAGGATCAAATGTACTCTATAATAAAACATATATAAATGAAATTAAATAAAATAATAAAAAAGCATTAGTGCACCTCGAGTGCATCCTTGTGTCCATAATGAGTGTCATGCACCTGCACGTTTCTAAAACGCACCGCTTAAGTACTGTTTAGCTTTTAGCCACTAACTTTAGACATGGTTTTTGTTGATCAAAAGCACACTGTCATTTCCCTGCATTAAAGTAGCAATGCGCCGAGAATGCACCCTGTGACACCTCATTTAAAAAACGTCACTCCCACAAGCGTGAAGTGGGCGCAAAATTATTAACTATTTTGGAGACATGCATGCATGGCGTGAAAATGAGCAATGTACTGGTATGAAACTAGCAAAACCACTTTGCGTTGCGCTTTGCGCCAGTGGAAAACAGGGCCCTTAGTCTGTTAGACAGTATATGAGTGGCAGAAAGTGACATAGAAGAAATGCTATGGTTTTACCATCCAGGCATGTCTGTCCCCTGTCAATACCATCTCACAGCCTTCTCTTCTGGCCCACCTCTGACGGCAGCACTAAGGCATAGAGAGAGTGCATTGTTCCCAGGGATGGCGCCATTGCAGTCATACTCCAAATGCCTTCTGTAGCCTAACCTCACCGCCCAAATGATAGTAAGCCCATTAAGATGCAGGCCTGCTGCCCTTACAGTCATATACAGTGCTGAGCAAAAGTCCAAGGTTGTCAAAAAAATTTTAAACTGTATGTCTGGGTCATAACATATATTTGCACAGAAAGATACAAATACAGTGTAACATTAGGATATATGTAAATTGACAGTAACACGATAAAAAAAATGAGAAAAAATTCTAAAAGGATAATTTAAACATAATTTTCATTGGTAGCTTAAGACTTTAAGGTACTGCAGATTATGCATTTCATACAATTATAAACTATTCTAATTAACTTATTTCATTTACATAACTATGCATCCTTAAGTTGACCATAGATTTGCATTTCAGGAATGTTGCAAATTACATTAATTTTGGTACAATATGGTAGAACTGGTCATTTTTTTAATAGGTTTATGAATTAGGAAAAATAGGGAAGTTTTGCTGTTAGTTCTTAGTCAGATGGCCCTCCTTGCTCGCTGCGTTTAATTTCACCGTACATGCAAAGCGGCGTGTCTAGGACCAGTTTGCTTATTAGGGAGCGCCTCCATTCCTATTTCAACAAATTAGTAATGGAAGCAAAAAAAGCCCAGACGCAGCCTGACAGGAGCTGTCAAAGCAATACGATACCTCCTGGAATTAAGCAAAGGTTGAAGGCCATTGCCTTCCAGCCAGACCGCAGTGATTAACATCAGTGCAATTGCAAAGAGTGCCATCGTGGGAAAACTGGCTCTTCCTACGGGAATAACGTTGCCACAAGGATTCAGTCCAAAGGCAGGAAGCTTTTCGGATTTAGGAAGCACCTTTAACCTTTTCCTGCATTTAACAATAGCCTGTAAAATTAAAGACAAGGAGCATGTCTAAGGCAAAAACAAAACATAGTACAAGGGTAGCAAGTGGAGGGCCTATGCTGGATCTTAGAAATATCCATTTACCTCATGTAGCATTTCACTGAACACCACACAGTGGTTAAGCGATTGGGATTTCAAAGACAACCTTACATGCCAGAAAGATGATAGATTAAAAAAAAGAATCATGTTACTGTTATGAATTATTATGTTCCATTATCACAAAAATGTTTGTAGCGAACAGGCATTATGATTTTAAAATGATTTTTAATAACTCAACTCCCCTCCCATAGCATCTTATTTGTTACTCAAAGAACTCTGAAACTTGAACTCTTCTAAGTGAAATAGCTGTGAGAAGGTAAGAGATCCTCACCAGCAGCCTGTCATTGCCTTTGGAGCACCACTGCACAACCTCTCTCCCCGGAGTGAAGGAGCTGGTTACCGTTGTTAGGATGAGTTACGATGTGATCGACCAGACTGGCGGTAGTGTTGCTGACTCAACATGGTAGGTGTTGGATGTGGAGATTCTTCACCAAGTTTTATGCACAGGAACCACAGATTTCACACCTGCAGAGCGTGTGACACATTCAGGACTTCTGCATTTCATTCAGATGCAGGTAAGAGATGCACACTGCACCAAGGCTGGGCTGGCATCAAAAATTGGCCTATACAGGCCCACCACACATACAAACCTATGGTAAAATTTGCTGATTGGGGTGGACTTTGCCGGCCCACAACCCAATTGGCCCACCAGGAAAATGTCCAGGGGGCTTCATGGCCAGTCCAGCCCAGCAGTATGCTTACTGTGTTTCTTAACTAACTTCGTCTGTTAGTGCCAGGTGTCACATACACTATACACTGCTCCCAGTACAATACGGGCTGCTCCAACCTCTCAGGCCTGTCCAGTCCAACTCTCATTCTCGTTCCAGCAGGTCTGGCTTTCTCACTGGCTTTCTCACTGGCTGGCTCTCACACCAATGACAATGACAAACCCCAAACGCAGGGGGTTTGCTCAGTCTGTCTCTGGAGATAAACCTCTTCAGCAGCAAACTCATGGATTCCTACAGGATTAAAGCCAGCCTCTGTCTTTCCTACAAATAGAAGTAGGTTGCTAATTAATTAAATATAAGGCAGTTAACAATGGAAATGGTATCTTCTTCGCAAGGCTTAAATTAGGTTAATTTAGTATCTAAATAAGTCTCCAAAGTTATGCAACTTTCCCCTCTTCTCTTACAATGTATTAAATCTGATCGTACAAATCCCTGATCTTCCCCAGAACAAACTGTATCTGTGGCAGGACTGGTTAGTGGCTTATGCAGGTGTACCGTGAAAAAGGAACCTTGCAGTTACTAAAACCATGCAATTCCATCCATCCCCACCATATGAATGTAAATGTACCCTGTTAAAGTACCTGTGGACATAGGGCTTCGCCATTGAGAGGTTACCAAATGATTTCTAGAATTTTCTGATGTTTCCTCAAATTTCATTTACAGTGTCTCTTTTACAGTGTTCTAATGATTATTGTTTGGGTTCTAATTTATGGACAGACCATAAATAATAAATATGGTGAATTGCCGATAAAAGTGCAGTATTTGCTATACCCTGATCCATTGCAGTACTTGAAGGGGTATCTTTCTCAGTTTCAGACGTATGACATACAAAGCAAATATGAAAAGTAGGAAAATTAGTCAATGAAGATGTAAAAGTATAAGAGGAGACATCATTTGAGAAGCTGGACAATCTGTGGCATGTTAGTTGATTTTTGTGTAATAAGCAGATCAACAGCGTGTAAGGCTCACAAAAGATCTCCTGCAAATTCATGTTTGATAATATTACATCATGATTTTAAATAGTTTTAAAATCTGGAAAATCACAGAGATTACCATTTACTTCCTGCTTTTATTGATGAATTCATGTGTGCAGTAAAATTGCAATGCAATAAACCAAAAAAGTATAAATAAACATTATAAAAAGAGTTTCAGTTTTCAAGGTTACTAAGATGTTTTTGTATGTCATGTAGCATTTTATCAATAAAGTTGTTTCATGAGCCAGCAGCAAGCATGGTGGTATCTAGATAAAGCGATTATGCATATGAAAGCATACAGGACTGATAGTTAACCCTTGAGATAAACTGTGTGTGTTCCAACGTCTTGTTTGGTCCTGGTCTATTACTAAAGTTACAGCAGGCAACCAGCTCTACAGGTTCCATGGCTCTGGGCCTTTGAGACCGCCCGCATTGTTCCAGAGAGATAGGGGCAAACATCCAACCTGTCCCCCAAAACAGAGCCAGATAAAAACCTGCTGTAGGGTTAGGTCAGCCAGTTTATGGTAACCTAGTCACCAGGTCTGCCGTACTGTTCTTAACAAATATGCTATTTATGCTTTCCTCTGTAAGTGAAATCATCTGGTCCTCATGTCCTGCCTCTTCTCTTAGTATGTGTTACCCAAAACA
Source organism: Mormyrus iriodes (assembly GCA_011763525.2). NCBI lineage: Eukaryota > Metazoa > Chordata > Actinopteri > Osteoglossiformes > Mormyridae > Mormyrus > Mormyrus iriodes. The sequence goes on from JAAGVU020000032.1 coordinate 10,222,353, forward strand.
TTTTTACACCATAAAAAATACTTCTCCTTATTTGTGTCCATTATGTAAGAAACTGGCAATTCCATTAACAACAGTAAATTCATTATATGTTCCATACTGATATGCATAATGATAAAGCGACAGATTATTAGCACTGTTGTTTATTTTGTCTTCATTAGTCAGTCTGTATTTGCTGGATCTCCCAGTCACATAGCAGCTATAATATATTGCAAGATACAGATGATTAAAGGGTGTTAATGGCCTAAATTGCAGTTAAATGACAGATGGTTTGACATTCTACCTGTTCTACGGCACTTATAGGGTCACACGTGATTGCAGTGCTCACTGTCCGCGTTGATCTCTCCTCAAACGTCTGCTGACGATGGATGCTGAAGCTTCGGGAGAGAGGCTCTTGAGCCTGGCGATCCCCCAGCCTCACCCTCACGAAGTGCATGCCTGAGGGTGGCGGCACTGAGTGTCGGCATCGCCGCGAGGGGACATCGAAAGAGTGGAAAGGGTGTACAAGTCCAAAGTCTTAGTGATCTCAAGGTCACACTTAGAGTCTCCAAGCTCTTGAAGTGCTGACAAAGCTGAGTCCTTACAGAACTCCAGAACAGTGTAACATTTACAATCTGAACATAGCTAACTACAATTTATAAATAATTAATCCATATTTTCAATGAAATAAAAAGATCTGGAATCTTTAGATTTCAAATACATTTAATTTTCAAAGATTCAAATTCACACTGAAAAAATATATTACTTTCAATTATATCATGGCATCCCTTTTTTAAAATCACAGTCTATACGTCTTATGTCAACTTAATAGAACAGGTTTGACCATTTTAAAATATCATATTTCATGTTATTTTAACAATAGCAAATTACAGGTTTGGTCAAGTGAAAGCAGTAGTGGGGTGTGGATTTAACGCCAATCTCACACTCGTGATTTACCCATAAGCCAGAATTCATTGTTTACCTTCTGGATTCCTATCAGTGCCCATCTCCGTTTGTATGTTATTTTCCATCTGATGATACCTGGCAGGACTGTGTGCGTTTAAGCACTTCTCCTGAATGATAACCCATCAAAACAAGAAGTGGAATTCTTTAGTCAGTGCTTAAAAAGACACATTTAACATGCAATATTTCTTTATATCTTGCAAGACTCAAACATTTGCAACATGAACTTATAAGTACAAAGTTGTCCAAAAAAGTCTGTTTAATGATGATTTTTGTAACACCACTTATTTATTAAAGTTGAATTAATAAACTTCATTGATGCTGTTTTAGATTTTAAAAACTGCCAACACTATATAATTATATGGTGCATAATTTCAGATATTCATATCACAGATGTAATTACATGAAGGTGATAACAGTCAATAAATGAAAATCTCCATAAATACAAAGTATTCAAATCATTAAGTGCAAGTAAACATGCCCCAAAAATCCTTTTAATATAATCCTCACCATGTCAAATGAAAAGATACATTACAAGATGAACAGCTTTAGCACATACGCTTAAGGATTTTTATTTTATCTCTTAGTGAAGTGTTTTATATATATGCGTATGTGTAAGTGCATTTTATTTATGCTAATGTGCATGTCATTCGACATTTCAGCAAAACCAACACTATTAGGGACCTGGTAATCCTAAAAAAAAAAACATAACCGCTTTATAAATTACCCCGAATTTGTGAGATGCAGTTCCGTATCTGTCTGGAAAGGCATAAAGCAGATTTGGAGCATTTTCTGAAGCTGAGAGAAAATGAGCTGGGCTTGATAAGAATGATACAGTCACATCTGGTTTGCTGGGAGCTGGAGTGGAGTGAGACAGAAAGGCAGCACTAGGTCGGGCCGGGCCGGGCTGGGCAGCTCTCAGGCCAGCCTGTGAGCTTGGGCCGTTTGTCTGTTTGAGGAAAGATTATCTTGACAAATTGGATAAATATCTCGTGGCTGACAGCGCGCTGACGGAGAGTGCGCCCGGCATGCACACCTGCAGCTCGTTTGCTCAGTGTGTGTCTGGCCTGCACAGCCCGCCCACCTCCAGCGGCCTGCTTACCCCAGGGCAGGTAGCGACAGGCATGAGGCCTGGCTCCTGCCAAAATAGTTGATGCAGGCTCTCAGGTGTTTTCGCAGGGTTTCCTGCATCTAATCTGAGCGCCGTCTACAAACACAGGCAAAGCGGGGGCTTTGGAGGCGCGGGTCGCCAGTTCCGGCTGAGGGACTGAACAAGGGCTTGTGGCAGATGCTGGCTAGGGGAGAGCAAACAGACAGAGGGCCCCCACCTCCCCCCCAAACCCTAACTCTGTCTGGCTCACTTCCACAGTTGTCATTCAGCAAAGGTGAACAGTGAGTGTGCAGTGTTATTAAGGGAGTGTACTGCCTATCAGCTGGCCTGCCAGGCTGCACTTACTCCCACAATAATAAACAGAAGATCAGACCACAAAAGCATTTAATGCTTAAAACTTGTGTTTTAATTACAAAAAGTCACTTTGCTGAGATAGATTGTCCGTTGTCACCCGTTCACTCATGTTGTCAAACTCAGTCATTAGCCAAAGCAGCAGAGTCTGGACACTCAGAAATGTTCAGGACACTTAGCTTTGTCTCGCTTGTTTCAGACTTAAAGCGTCTGTCTGTTTTTCTATCTCTCATTACCAGCATAGAGAATAATGTTCATTCGGTCGGTTTGTCGTTCAACAGTGTGATCAATGTAAAATGTATTTCAGCTTCTAACTGTCCCCCAGAACCATTCACTTAATTAAAAGAGTGACATCAATGGGAATATGAGGATGTTCCACAGCAGGACCTGAGCTTGAGTACTCGTGACTCCAAGACGGCACGTTTCCCATTTCTGAGCAACATTCCCACCGGCAATCGCTCTCGGACACTGTGCTATACGCCGCCCCCCCCCAACCCTCACCACCCCACCTGGCACGAAGCAGCCTGTCTCTGCTGTACCAAAAATAATCCAGAAGCAAATGGCTCCCTTTAGCCTGCGAGGATGTGTGAACGGGCTGCTAATCAAGCCACAAAAGGCTCAGACAGCGAGTGCGGCAAAGATGCATGGCGGGGCCACATGGATGGCCCCGTGCCGAGGGCCGCTTCCACCCCGCTCCCGGACTGTATCATGGCTGACGTCTCCACTCTCATTAGCAGGACTCAGTGAATGGCTCCTCGAGGAGGTTCTAGGTGAATGGATGAAGGAAGTGGAGCCCTCTCATCTGTGTTCCGCACTCCGCCGCAGCCCCCTTAAAGGGCGCTGGAGCTGGCCGATAATTATAGCCCCCCAGAGACGGTAATCTAGGCCAGTGCTGTTCACCGGCTCCACAGTGAGTGTCAGCATGCTGACCGCTAGCCTCTTTGGCTCTGTGCCGCTTAAAGGGTTAACAGCCCGCCCAGTGTCCAGGTTAGGCACAGGAAATCTCCCTAATGCCTCCCTGCTCATTAAAATCGAGAGTCCCCGGCACTCTGGGAATTTCCCTGCCCCGCACTTGTTTTCCAGCATTTTCTTTCTTCCTTTTAAATGAATAATGGCTTTAAATGGTATTAATTAGCTCGACATCAGTAGATAAAGTTTAAAAACCAGGACACATTATGATAGGTCCTATCATTTTGCAGGTTTTTGTGTAAAATTTCCAAGGCGGGTGATGAAGCTTTAAGAAACATGAATTTGAAGCATTTCTGCTGTTTTGCTATTATTTAGAGCTTGCAGAGCTTGCTCATTACTCACAAACATTTAAAAATAAGCTCAGTTTCCCTCACAAATTAAAGGCAATTGGAAGGTTGGGGCCAAGGTGCCCCAGTGACAGCTCCCTTTGCTGTTGGACTCTCCCAGCTCCCAGCCTGGCTGCCCCCAGTTTCGGCTACCGGGCCATTCCCACTGGGAAATCAGCTGTGATGGCACTGCGGCAGTGGGCTGAGGTGCCTTCCCCCTGCCAGCTAGGAATGCCCGGGATCAGCCACTGCACCCTGGTTGGGCTAGCCCTTCAGAGACCTCTGCCTCCTTTGACGTACATGGCCCTTTTTATGACTAAAAGCACACTGGCAGTCAGGAACAATATGATAACTGAATACTTAATAAAAACACCTTCAGCAGGCATCCACGCTTCATGCCTAATCACCTGGACATTCAGGAAGAATCATATTTTGGATTCAAAAACTATGCTTATACTGATTCTTATAAAATGATCTCATTGCACTACGTTACGTTATGCTTATGTTTACACTGTGGTCCCTGAGCTTTGCCATTTCGTCTCCCTGTATACTTGTATAGGGTGGAGAATGACAATAAAGTTGACTTTGATTTTGACTTTGATCTATTAGCTTCTCATTTGCACTTGTGGAGGGCAGGGTGTGTGTGCACTTTGTTGCTCCTTGTTTCGGTTCACATCATACTCATATCCATGTCATTGCACTGGGGAGAAGCTGATGTCCTGCCCTTGAACCCCCTGGCTTTGCCTGGCGTTGACCTGAGCATCTCAGATATTGGTCTGTCTCAGTGGTCTGTCATCTGAGGATGGACAATGGCCCTGATCGTTCTGTAATCAACATATGATACCTGTGCTATTTCTCACATCCACACTTTTGGTATAATTGTAGGCAAGGTAGATTTGTCACCTTCAAGGTTATAGATGCCTCTATTGAAGATTCTCATCATAAAAATGATATAATTTTGCATCCTTGCGCAGTACAGCATGAGTGGCATTGATATATTAAAGAACTGAAACATCTGCCCTGCATCCTTAGCAGCTCATTGTGAACTTTCTATTTCCTCAGCTACCTCTTCTGGAGATCAACCTCAGATGATTGGACATGGAGCTGATGGTACTGTGTAGATCTTCATTGTGAAGCTTATCTGTAAGACCCTGCTTTTATAAAATGTGCGCTGCCTAACATTACCAGGAAATATATCCCCTCTATATCCCATCTCTGCTCCTGTCGTCTCATTGCTTTTATGTCTGAGACACATTCTCCCTCTGAATCATCAGCATTATTAGGATCATCAGCATCTTCTGACTCAGAAATGTCCTTCATGTCTGACAACCTCTTCCTCTGTGTCACTATCAGCATTCGGAACCTTTGGTAACACTTCATTAACTGTCAGTCATACGGAGCTCTGGCAGCCATATTCTTATGCAGCCACTGGGGAGAGAGTCCGCAAACCCAGAGGAATAGTTCAGTAAAGATACAACAGAAAACGTGGCTTGGCTGCATGAACATTTATACACACATAAAGGGCTGTAGGTCTAACCTTAACCCCAACCCTAACATCATCTTCAAATTTCAGGTCTACACAGGCTTCTCAGAACACAAAAGAGCCTGAACACTCAACATGACTTCATGGGTTCATGACCCCAAATTAGAAGGAAAAGCCCAAGTTCAGCTGTCAGGTTAAAAACTGAAATGGGTCAAATCGAAAGCATAATAGAAGAGTTAAGCTAATACATCCCTTCATGACATGGTGTAGCTGTAACGTCCCTGACATCATCTTTTAAAGAACTATTAAGGAAGGGTTTATTTGTTTATTTTTTTAAGTTGGTTTATATTGTTTATATATAGATTTAAAATGAACAAATTGATTAAATGACATCTATCAACTGTTTTGGTCCATTTTTTAAAAGGGGGAGAAACGGCAAATTAAAAAAAAAACAAAAAACAGACAGGATGAATGCATGATGGTTTGCAAAGATTCCCGTGACACACAGCGGTATGATCGGACTCCTCAGGAAGGAAGCGTGATGAGGAGGGGCACCATGTCGCTGCCCACACTGAGGAAACCGCCATAGACACTCATATTAATCCCAACATCAATATTAAATCCCAAAAACATGTACAATAGGAATTAAATGGAAATATGAAGCTATTACTTTATCCAGAGTGCAATTATTACTTCAGTTGATGTGTTTAATTGCCAGATTAGTAAAACGTGACTTCAGGTGATGTTCAAAGAATGTACGCAAACAAAACCAGAACGGACCTCAGTATTCATTGAAACGCTCTTTATTTTCTTGAGTAATCATAAAACACAAGAAAGATGCATTTTCAGCCATGACAATGGCAGCTGAGGATACAGTAGTGTGGTGTTAGCCTTCTTTGAACAATCCTTCAGTCAGGCTGTGATGGAGGGCTCCAGTGTGGCCTGTGTCAAAGACCACCAAAGGTCCTTCTGTATCCAATCGCCCCAATGTGCTGGATTATTGCAGCCCTAAACGGGACTTATTATTACAGGAATGCATTTCCACAACTGCGGTATTATCGGGTGTCAACATGAAAAACACTGTGTATTTATATAATTTAAAAAATATTTGGTTATATCCTGTATTTGGAATTTCCAATGTAACAAATTAAGGCTGTCTTGTAGCTTAAACATGTACATCTATAAATTTAATCTTGCACTAATTGGGTGGTTATACCTGCATCTGTTTTTTTATATATTAATTTCCCAGAATTTTTCTAATTATTCTGGCGTCTCTTGATGGTTTGGATTTGCATCATGGTTCTCCTACTTGATATTTTTAATATATGTACCGAGGCCAGCGGAATTTCTCCTCCTGTATTTCATATTCTGATGCACACAGTTCATGACCACAGAACTCTAGCCAAACCCTGTTGACATTTTGTAAAATGAAAGTAACTGAATGGATCCCTGAAGGTTTGTCACCAGCTGTCAGTCTGGAAGAGCAGATGCAGGGGGTCAAGGTTGATCCAATCAGAGTGGGAGCTACAGAACCACCAAGAGACACCGAGTGGCCAGGGCAACCCTGGGATCTTGTTCGGGAAGAACACTCCTATATGTTCTCTCCTCATTTGTATAATGCTGGTTCATGGATGAAATTGAGTCTTAGGCAGTGGGATTGAAGTTTTAATTTTGTCTCTGTGCTGGGAGGCAGCCACTCTGCCTGGCCCGCCCCCTGACATCCGATCAATTAAGGGAAGTGTAACGTTGTCGAGAAGAGCAGGCAGTTCTCTCTCAGTCGACCTGGCCTAGGAAGACTGTTGAACATGGAAATAAAGAGGACTGCCTAGCAACTGCACTTCACATTTCTTAGTTTTGCAACAATGTTTTTAACATTCCATAGGAACTGTACACTTGTTTCTGTAAGGCAATTATTTTCGCTTTACATACCAGCCAAATTAGTAAGAATTTGGATAAGATTCTGTGTTCTTTGTCATACAGAAATTATCAAGAAAGTTCAGTGAAGACCCAACATGCTACTTTTTTGTCATCTCCCTCAAAATGGTGGCAGCTTCTTACTTAGTAAGAAGTGAGATTCTCTCAACTGGACAAAGAGCACAACATGGCTACAAAGCTGAAAATGAACTGCTGCAAATCGGGTAGCTACTTGGGTCTTGAGTGACTGAAACTAAATTAGGTGCCAACTTTGAGCTGCTGTGGGGAATATAATCTGCATAAGATACAAAGAAGATCCAGCGTGTGACTCACTCCAGTACACTAGATACAGCCCTCGAATAGCCCGTGTGCATTTTATTATACAATACTGAAAGCCGGAGGGCGTCTGTCATTCGTGTGTTATAAGAATAGTAAAAAGTGTGGAGCTTTTCATGGGCAGGCAGGAACACCTTCACGTGTCCAAATAGTCAGAACGATGTTTTTCTGTCTAGCAGAAAGACACGGGAGGATTTGATCTCTTCTTGGGCCGCGACTAATGGCAGTGTGAACCCCTGAATGGGTCTGGGTCAGCACCTAGTGACACACGACCCGCCACGGTTAATTCCACAGAACAATGGACAGGGATTTGCTAAAATCTCATCTTATTACACCTTGAAGCTAAATTAGTCGTCTGTTTTCATGGCCGCTAGTCTTGTGACCTTTTAGTCAACACAGATAATGAGTGGGAATCTTAATTAATCCTGCGTAAAGACATGCTACCTGTTCCAATGAACTGTATAGAGCAGAGATGGCCAATACTATCCGCAAAGGGCCGGTGTGCATACAGGTTTTTGGGATGAACTTTAGGTCAGCTGTTCAAACCCAGGTGAGAGGATATATACATTCACAAACCGTTTTACAAAACCGTCAACTGACTAGATGTACCACCTGGAAAGGTCCCCATCATTGTACACATTATATAATTACACACCAATGAGCCAAAAGTCATCAATGATCAGCAAGTCGTACCCATGCTAACAGGGCCCTGCTTACTATCAGCGCCGAAAGTGTGACCAGACCGAACTGATTGCATTACCGCCATCTGATTTGTTGAAATGCACAACGATAACAGTGTTCTGCACATGGATTATCTGAAGGAAAAATTGGCATATTCTATACAGCATTCATTATTCACGGCATCACACATTGCAACATACCGATGCATTCCCGACAACTCAGAACCTGAAAATGTCCAGCCTCCCACTTAAAAAAGTACTATGGAACGGCTGAACGGAATGGATTCGTAATGCAAATTTACGCAAGGTTATGCTAATTCCACTAGCGTTTGATGCTAACATAACAGCGATTCTCAAAGATGTGCTAGCAGAAATTAGCACACAGTACATCATAAAGTACACTATATGAACAGTAAATAAGCGCCTGGTATTATGTTACTGTCAATCTCCAAACCCTCAATGCCTTTACTGAGCCAACCCTTCTGCAGTGGAAAACCGAAGCGAGCTGGAACCGTGCCCTTTGTGGAATGGGTCGGGTACAGCCTGGTTCCTGTATGCCAGTGGAAAAGCATCATCAATTAGCAAAAAATCTAGAGATGATGTAGGGGGGAGTATGATTGCGACCCCCTTTTTGACACAGCAGTGTCAGGCTATAGAATAGAGGTTGTGTCTTTAAGCATCTGAATTTAACTGAGTTAAACCTAAAATTTCCATTAACTGTAAACATTTATGATAGTCACTGATAGAATCTTATACTGGACAAGTGGTTTGAATGGATGAATGGATGGATGGATGGAGAAAATAGATTAGCTCATTTAACACTGGTGGGAGACCCTGCCTTGATAAATCCATATTCTGCAGCAACCATCCTGCTGCTCATCGAAAGAAGGACGAGAGCAGGTGGGAGGTGGAGTGCAGCTCAGACATTACTCTGTCAGTGAGTCGCCCCGTTGGTGGTGAGGAGTGTGCACCACGTGACTGTGGATGAAAGCAGACGGCTCTTCCCGCTTAAGCCACGCACGGGGAGCGGGCCTGCAGGTGCACACGTAATCACCATCTCCCAAGACAAACACTCTGATTGGGAGGTTAAGCTGCTTTCAGATCAGTGACGGGCGCTATCTTAGCCTAGCAGGTCGGTTATCTCAACTCTGAGAGGAAGTCACAGTGGGGACGGTAAACACCAGTGGGAGCCATATCATCACTGCAAAGGCAGAGAGTTACTGATTTACAGGATATTCCTTTATTAATGCTGGGGGACTAGAGCTTGGGATTCTACCAGCTATGTGATATGCATTAGCTAATTTATTTAACAAGTTGTTGGATAAGGTGGCCACATTCCCCCATGGCAACCATGCTAGGAAACAGTGAAAACAGGGCACTTTTTTCAAACAGTTTTAAAAATGCTTCCTTATTTATTAAATTCTTTTGAAGCGAAATCTCCTGCGTGTGTGAGGTTTTACAGCCTTTCACAAAAGTAGCCATCTTACCAATGTTAAATGATCTGATCAAATCTGTCAAACAGGGAAGTATGAAAAACACAAGTGAAATGTTAGTTTGTGTGTGGCAGTTTTAGAAATTTACCAGCAAGCATCGTCTAAAGCTTGCCACTTAATTAACAAACAAAATCATTTTTTTGCCATAGTTCCTTTATCTGATGTTTACTTTTATTTTGGTTAGGCTTCTAATTGGTGTGGTAGTATTCATATGGTGACAAAACTTACAGACAACAATTTTAACCGAGTTATGTATCATCTGTGATATTCACCAACTGACCCCTTCAAATTTACGGCAGCATTCTGAATGCATTTCAATTACAAGATCTTGAGAGGAAGATATAGGAAAGGATATATTTCAATATTTTAATGTAGAATATATGGAAACATTAATAATGAATGACTATCTTTCACTAAACTTATAAAGCTTGTGACACTGAATAGAAATGAACTGATAGCCAAGTCGAGTCAACCTTAGTCAAGTCTGAGTCAAAACAGCCTCTTTAACAAATTTAGTCCGAGGCAAGACCAAGTCCAACAGGGGGGTCAGTCTGTGACAAGACCAAGTCCATTACTGCAGCTGGGTAGTCAAGTCTGAGTCCAGGTCCAGAAAAACACAAATTCAATTCTAGACCATGAATCTATGAATCTGAATTCAAAAGGCATAAATTGAAGACTAACCAAAGACCTGAAATTTTCACATTTATTTTAACCAATTTATAAACAAACAACAGACATGGCTCATTAGAGCCACGTTAGGGAGGAGACAGGAGGATCAGGCAGATATGATGGCAGGATGTGATAGATAGATAGATAGATAGATAGATAGATAGATTTAAAAATAAACAAGTACATAAACTGTTTTTGACTCAGAAATAAATGACTTGTCAAACACAAAGGTAACAGAAACACATATCCACTGCATCCTGCAGTGATTATTAATTTCATTTTAACATAACTGTCTCCTGCTGAACACATTCAACCTTGGTTCTATGCCTTAAATGTGCACAATGGGGTCTCATTATGATGGGGTCACATCATTTCTATAACTGCCTAGCTAATAGCTAACATCAGCAAGCATAACATCAATGATTTTAAAAAACGGCCCAATAACTTCATTTAAGCATGTAGACAACAATGTGTAGCTATGTAACATTTAATGTGTTCAGTCACATTTAAGTGGTTAAGCCTCCTGTGCCTGAAAAATTGCTGGTTTGAGGCCACTCCCAGCAGATCAATCACACCACCATTTGGCCCTTGAGAAGGAGACTAGGAACAATTGTTGAACATGATCAGCTGTTGAACAGATTTTTAACACACTTAAAAAACATCAGATCAAAGATGTGAATTTCACACATATGCAATAATTCCCTGTCAGATTAAAAGGTGCTATTTTCTTGGCGTTTAAGTCTGTTAAAAGTCTGTTCAACAACTGATCGGCGCTTTTGGAGATATTAGCGTAATACGGTGTACCCTAGGATTTTGGGTTTATTTGTTCTTAGGACTTTTTGGGAGCCCCTGGTCAGCAAAATTTATCGCTAAGATATCAAAGTAGCATTGCTTTTGAAAATATCACCAAAATACTGTGTACCTAGTTTTAAAGTCTGAGAGGTATAACGGAATGAATAATTAGACACCACCCAAGCTGAAACAGACCCTGCTCATCAGCAGTACCTTCTAAAACTGTTAAACATAATTACTCCAGGGATGCTAAACACAGACTGACTGTGTCTCTCTGAAGACCAAGGTCTCCGCTGTGAAAAAGGAAATTTCAGACACAGGGATTAATCAAGTACAATAATTACTATTATACCTAGCTGGATAACCATTGTTAGATTACTACGTAAAACCAATTTTGGCTGGACACTCGGCTAGTCATTGCCTCTCAACAAGCCAGCATTAGCCAGTGTACCACTGTTTATATTTCCTTTCCAAATATCAATAGAAACTAGAAATCGTGTCAGCCACCTCAGTTATTGATGCTTTGCACTATTTGCATTTCACAGTGTGTTGCTTTTTGCTGGACATCTTGCACAGAAACTCCTTATGGTTTTATAGTTTATGTATGTGAAATGGATTAGGTCTGATATGGCAGATGTGACAAGGATGTGAATTTACATGGTACTTATGGGTACAATGTTCGAAAAACAATGATGCTAATATAAGAAATTGGGGGGGGGGTGCTCTAGTTGCATACAGGCTATATACACTATACACTCAGATGGACTTGGGAAGATTTTTCGAGTTATGGGTGTTTGAATGCGAATGCGTGACAAGACCGACATATGGATGGACGTATGGATGGACGTATGGATGGACGTATGGATGGACAGAGTCAAATAGCACATCACTCAAGATAGCACTGAGAAAACGTATCTGATTACCCTTCCCTCTGTACATAAATGGGTAAGTTACCCCAGGTACACAGATCAAGACACGCTTTCTTAACTTAATTTCCTATTTCCTAATTTAAGACCTTTGAATCTGCCAATCTTGACTGAAACGGCTCTTAAAAGGAGGCTTGACCTCATTTAAAAACAATAAGGTCAACATGCAAATGAAAGGCATCAGGCTTGTTATCGATATATTTCTCCACAATAAATATTCGAGAAGTTTCTATATCGTAGGGGCTCCAGAAGGAGGGCGAATGGTGTGGAACTGATACTAAAACTAATTTAGGGCAGCTTGTCCAAAGAGATATGCCTTCCTCTGAGACTTAACATTTGCCAAACCCATACTTCCTGTCAAAAAAGAAAAAAATAACACTAATGAAGTTGATCTCTTAGCCATTTGAACTAATTGCAGAGTTGAGATTACACAGTATTCACTCAGTAAAAAAAGGAATGTTAATTTAAATAGTGCCCTTTATTGCTTATATTCTATATAAATAAGGATGGTAATCAGTGATTAGTTCACTGGCTTGAGGTACTTTAGATGACGAGTTCAGTGTCTGCCAGCCAAGCCCTTTTCCCAGCATTCCCAGTGTCATGCCACCATAACCTTGCCATGAACACAGTCACCCAATGAGTGCACATAAAAACACATAGTTTTGTTTTAACCATTAAACAGCATTGTGAGCATCATATCAGTCACTGAGCTCGGCTGGGCTACAGCTGTGTACGAATGATCCAGACATGGCATTACATTAGCAAACAGCAGTCACTGGGAAATTGCTATACTTCTGTACAACTCTACTTCCTTATGGGGTGGGCCAGTGGAGGCCTGGAGTCCACCCCTCACTGCCCCCTAATGTTTACCCAACATATCCCCCCTTTTCCCCATTTATAATTATGTAGACAGTGTCTTGGGGCTCTCCAGTTACTATTGAGTGCTGCGCTAAGGTCTGTTTGGGCTCATTGTTCTCTGGTAATCAGCCATAGCAAACAGCGCCCTCCGGCTCATTACAGACATACATTCTTACTCTGTGTTGACTGCAGGAAAGCCCAGCTGTCTGGCCCCAGCTGATAATCACCTGCTTGAACACCTTGTAGGGCCTAAATCCCACTAAATGGGTGCTTTTTCAACCACAGCAGTAGCCTCAGGCCTGGTCTCCTGGCCCCCGGGCCACATAGCCTACGCAGTAAATCACCCACTCGGGTTTCCCCCTGGGCCACATAGCTTACCCACTAAATCACCTGCTTGGGTTTCCCTTGGGCCACATAGCCTACCCGCTAAATCACCCACTTGGGTTTCCCCTGGGCAACATAGCTTACCCACTAAATCACCCGCTTGGGTTTCCCCTGGGCAACATAGCCTACCTGCTAAATCACCTGCTTAGGTTCGCTCATGGGTAGCATAGGTTACCTGCCAAATCACCTGCTTGAATTTTCCCCTGGGCCGTATAGCCTACCCACTAAATTACCCGCATGGGTTTCCCCTGGGTCGCATAGCCTACCCGCTAAATCACCCGCTTTGGTTTCCCCTGGGCTGCGTAGCCTACCTGCTAAATCACCTGCTTGGGTTTCCCCCAGGCCAGCTATAACCGTATAGGGGCACAACATGGCATTAGCTTAAATGATATTTCCCTTTAGAACTAGATAGTTAGAACTTGGAGGCAGCAGATGAAAGTGCAGAATTTTAGTTTGGACATAGACGCAGACTTGAAACTAAATGCACTCATGATTAAAGTTGCCCTTTTTTGTACTGTAGGTTCCTGAGTAAACTTGAGCAGCTTGAGTAACTGCCCATGGGTGACACAGGAAGCCGCAGCTCTTAAAGGATTTTCCTGCTGCCTGGCTTTAGGACTCTGGGGGAAACGAGGTGTGGTGATCCCAGGCTGACAGCACAGTGTCCGTGTTTGATCTGTACGTTGGGGGGAAGGGGGTGGCTTTAACTACTGGATGGGTCAAATTTACAGTAATTACAACTGACTCACCCATCTCAGGTTATAATCCCTGAACTGGTAGAGGAGTCCAGAAAGTCCAACTACTGCAACTTTAATCGAGGGATACTACAGGAAAAAAGTGTGGGGGGGGGGGGGGGGGGAGGGCAAATTTGATTAAACACTACATCCCAATCAAAGC
>JAAGVU020000032.1:10244674-10274398 GCA_011763525.2 Mormyrus iriodes
CCGCAGTCTCCGGGATAGGCTCCGGACCCCCCGCGACCCGAAATGGAATAAGCGGTTCTGGAAAATGGATGGATGGAATATCATGTACGGATATAAAAGAATTGGACATTCCACATCATATTCCATTATTCAATACAGAGACTATAAAGAGAGTGTAAAACTCTCAAAAAAGAATTCCAAACACTTATTAATAATCACTTTGCTTATATACGACGGGCAGTTATCAGAATTATTAGGGTGTATGTTTGTCTGTTTTCACTGCTCTGTGTGAGAACAGCAAAATGCACGCCAGTCCGCGGAGAAGTGCCCCCCCCCCCATCTGCGGCCGGCTCTAATGCCCTAGCCTGAAAAGGCAGCATTCCCCGCCACTCTAGGCTTGCCTTCCTGTGAAAAGAGGACAGTGTTCAGCCCAGACCGGGCCCCTGTAATGCACAAACGCCACACATTCAGCACCCGCCTTTGTTGCCGGCTCGCTGACATCACGCTGTGCTGATGGACTAAAACCCAGGTTCCCCCGAAACAGTATGTTTAAAACAATGCTTGTGTGGCATGCACGAGGAGTGCCAGCTCTCCAAAAATACCCCATCAGTCAGGGGGAACCACTGCGTTCCAATGCCCGATTCAAAAGGTAATCAGCGGTGCCACTCCACGCCCACGGATGGGTCCAGTTAAGCCAGTATTAAGTGGATCCGGTACTTTGCTTGTCAGAGGACTCCGACAGCACTGCTTTAGCAAGGAGAAAACTGAACTTAACCACCAGATAGCATGACTTGCTCACATTCCTCCACCAGGGACATTTACTGAGGAACAGAATGACATGAATATCAGTACCTGGGAAAGTTCAGCCCTCAGCCAATCAGCTATTGGTTATTTACAAACTCAAGGCTTCACATATCATCCGCCTTTTGCTAAGCAGCAGATGCCCATGTCTCCGTTTTAATAATGTTTTTATTTCATTTTCTTTTAAAATTTCATAGACACTAAATCCTCTTGGGTTACGTAGCTTTTTTGTCAGTATAACATCAGATCCTCACTAAGATGCAAATGTGTAACCTGGTCCCAAGCCCACATTCTCAACCATTATAGTTCAAAAAACATATCATGTTTTAATCGATTTTAAATTCTAAGATGGCTCATAACCTTTGATCAGGTCCAACATGGTCAGAATGCGCAGTATAGCTGTACAGAGACCATTAAACTTAGCCACATAGCGCTGTTATTCACAGCCTGAAAACCATGATTATCAAGGCTGCTGTTTCCAAGCTTTCCTCACCGATGCATACCTCCACGGAATCTGGCAGCAGATTTCCATTTCTCTGACAATGTTTGACTTTGACTTCCAGATCTATATTTATAGTCTTTACTCACAGGGAATGGTCTACTGTACATTTAATCTGAAGACATCTATGTAACATCACTAACTCAAGTTCAGTCCTTATCAATTTTAAGAAATTGATCCTCTATCAAATTTAAATGTCACTGATAAATAATGAGCGTGGAAATGATCACACAAAACTGAAATTGCTGTTCTTAGTGTGACAAGCTCTATGCAGAAAATCAGGCTTCTTAACCACGGCATCACACACACGCGTTTCAGGACTCTCCGTATGGACAGCCGGCAAACAAAACGTGTTTTCACTTCTGTGTGGAATTCATCTATCACTTAAACTGCATGACAAATGCATGAAACAGGGATGACAAAGAAATCCTGCATAGGACACGCAAGTTTTCATTTGAAATTCAAGCCTGGCCACACCTGTGCCAAGAGGGCATTACAGTATAATGTACGTCTACCAGGTACACTGAAGCCGGTACGCAGCTCTCATACTTGTACCTCACTGCCTTCTAACGCAGAGCAGCTCATGCCAGCTCATCATGCCAGGTATCTCAACATCTCTGTCTCTATATATTTGGGCCCCATTTCAATCATCTTTAGCAACAAAGAAAGCAATTTCCACATACATTTAAAATGTCTGAAGTCGTCTTTAAACTGGGCATTTATGTCTGTAACATGATTTCAATTTTTAAATTATTCATGTCTGTAGTGATTTGTGAATTATTCTAAGATACCGTCAAGTATTGAAAATCTCTGTAAATTAATCAATGATTTCTCTAAACAGCACTTTGGCTCAGTGTAGACAGCTGGCATTTTAAAGAGCCATTAAAATACCGACTAAACATAGTTTGTCTCTACAACTCCTGCTTCGGATACGCAGTAAGGAGCCTGTCCTTTGGTCCCTGTGTTAGCAAACCTGTCACAAGAAGGGGCACCATTATACAAGTATAAGTACATCTTCAAAAACATGATTACTCTTCAGCAGTGGAAAATGCCACTATTACTCCACAAGAAGTTTATCTGTATTAAATTACTCACATTCGTTTCTGCAACAATGTTTAATAGCAACTGGACACTTATAAATGTGGGACATAGGTGTTATTCTCAAAATGAGCGGGCATCATGATTGATCATGGCACATGGTCAGTGGATGATCTGTATGAGGTACACAGAGCACACTAACCATGTAACCACACAGGCGACCCAGAGACGGCTCCAGCCAGGCAGGCTGGCTTCACTTACATGCTCCAGATGTTTCATTTGCTCACCTCTCCTTCCTTCCTCACTCTTTGCTTTTCCAGTATCATTGATAATATTAACATGTGTTTAGCTTATAGGTTCACTTACAGTCATTGTAAATGTTTAGATTATGATACACAGCATCGAACTGCATTTGTTTTCATTGCACTGCCGCATCTCAAATATATGTTAAATAAATTCTAAAGAGCAGACAGATACTTTAAACGTTGTGATTTAGCCTGGAAAAGTAATCAAACCTATCTATTCCAAGTTTTGCAAATATAATTAAGCATAATCAAAAACCTATTTTTATCAGTAAATCATTTTAATTAGTCATCCAGTTATAATTCTATTTTGCAAATTAGGACAGGATTAATAACAACAATACAACTATACAAGTATTTAAATTATCTGGTAAAGCTTAGAGATTTAGAGGTGGAATTGAACATACCCTTAAATTACAATTTTTTTGAGTCAATAACAGCTATGAACTTTAATCATTTAAAATGTACAAAACAGTTGCAGGCTAACATAAATAGTTATTTGCTGCATCGTTTTTGGTACCATATGAGCCTTCTGTAACGCTAGAGCTCTAAAACACAAATATTTATAGGTAAAGATACAGAATACATTTATTGCATTTTGCCGCTTACTTCACAGTTTAATTTAAGCTGTACTGCTTTATGTAAAACATGTAACTATGAGAACACTGGTCATGTTCTATGTATTTAGTCTGTCCTTGTCTTACAACATCAGGACTGATGACAGCACTACCATGTCAACAGTGTGTTGGATCACACACTACACGCTCAGACAGTGCTCTCTCTCTCTCTCTCTCTCTCTCTCTCTCTCTCCGATAAGACTGAGACTCCTTTTTCCAACTCAGTTGAAATTACATACTTTCATCTCCCATGAAAACTTCACACTAATCTTGTCCTGTGCTGAATAATGCCTGTTCGCGAGTGCTGCTTGGCGAAATGTGAAAACGTGAGGCATTTCTAAATATCTAACGATAAGATTTGCTGTGGGAAGATGCCGCCCCACCTAAATATCTGCCTCTCGAGCAGCAAACACCGTTCGAAGGCTGCAAATGCATTCACTAACCATCTTCCTTGCCATTGAAAACTTTTAATAAGGTTTTAATGACCACTTCAAACACATACCCTTCCCCACACAACTGTCTGCATAAGCCCCACCACCACCACCACCACCACCTCCACAGCACTGAGTGGAAATCTGTTATTGCCAGCTAAATCCTCACCCAGGTTGTCATCCGTGCCTCATCTAGACAGGGTCACAGGGTTAAAATCGACTTCACAGGCCACCTGGAAAGACCTGGCTTCAAACTGACTCCAAAAATTTATATCAGAGATGGAATGGCCTCCCACCCAGGGTTCGGCTGGGTATATCTCCCACAACACTCCCAAGCCCAACAGAAGCTGGCACAGGCCAAGGCCAGGGCTGCTGACCCTGCAAGCTGACCTCTTCAAACCTCAGTTGTTCTAACTGAATTGTTCTGGCAGTTTCCACAGTGACTAGGTACCCCAAGCTTATCCTGCTTACCGACAAAATGAGGGTAGCATAGTCCTGGTAATCTACTGAGTAATGATGCAAATGTTGTATGTCTTACTTTCCCAAACATTCTGTGTATTTACTCACAAAACAATTGCAGAATCTATTGAAATACACTCACATTTGTCACTTGATTTATGAAATCAAACTACCTCACATCTCTGATTTGTACAATTTTTTACTAGAGAGGGCTAAATATGAACTGCTTTGGAAGGAGATCTAAACTTGGCAGGTTTTAATCATGTTCTCTCTCTGCTAAGATCCTGCTTACAGACTAAACAGTGACAGTTGCTTTCACTGTTCCAGCATACTGTACATATACCCTGAGAAAGAAATTACTGCTCCATTTGCCTTTCTGTAACTTGAAAGACTGGTCCTGCACACAATCATAATGATTACATCCAAAAAAAGCTTTAATTAAACTTTTTTCAATATAAAAATGAGAATTCTATGAGGTAAAAGGCCTTTAGATGAAGGAAATTAATGTTTAAATATATATGTTAATATGTAATATTTTGTGGATAATTGTCTTAACCTCTTCTATCTGCCTTAAACCCTACAAGAGGTTCAAACTACCTTATCTTGTTTCATAGTAGAACAGGAAAGTACAAAAAAGTGATATAAATAATTATGTATGTCACTATAATCATTCTGATTAATTATATAATATGATATAACAGAAAAGGCTATTACCTGTTATGACCTGCCTGTCACTCCTGAATCTAAAACTGCATAGATGATGGCGAAGAGTATATTAGTTAGGAAAGCTGTAAGGTATATGTAATTAACTTATTGTTGTCTTGTGAGATACACCTTACTACTTTCCTAACTAATTGCAACCTTCTATCATGGAGTAGGTAGAAAATTTGCACGTCTCAACCATCTGGTGTAAAGAAATGCCCATACACTCTAGACAAGTGTCCAGGACAAAGTACAGTTAAATTACATATAAATTGAATACGATGGTCATCAACGGACTGCGAGCTGAGGTGCGAGATAAAAGATCCAAAAGCTTCCGCTTGTTTGCATATTCTTTCACTACGATGTATAAATGAAGGTAAAGGTACTTATGAAAATGTAATATAAAAATAACTGGCTATATTGACTACGTCGTCAAGTGATTCATTTGAATGTCGCCGAAGAACGAGTCAAAAGAAGTCATATTGTGATTTCCTATCCACTTTCCAGTGGACTCCACGTCTTCCGCTTGGTTTACCACTGATATTGTAGCATTACCTAGGCCTAATTATACATTTTCACTAAATACCTCGCTAGCTTTCGATATACAATATTAATTTTCTTTTAACAGCTAATCGGTTCTTGATCAACCAGCTGGGTAAAAATAGTTTGCAATAAACTAACGCCTTACAGTGAATAAGCTCTTCCGGATAATCCTGAAGTCATTTTCAGGACCTAAGGGATAGCAGACAGGCTACACGATGCACTGTTTTATAGACATCAGACGTCCAATTTATCACGCATTTCACGCTTAGTGGCTCTTAGAACTGAAATCTGAATTGTACACAATATATTGCTTATATAATAAACACATGCACCAGTATCATTTCTCCAAATAATAATAATTTTAATAATTTAATGAATCTTCCGAAGACATAGGTCTAATCATTTAATTAGATTGCTCGCGCATCACAATGCATCCGAAATGTAAAAACTTACATGAAAGACTAAGTTGCAGAGGCTCATTTGAAACGACAGTTGATTTTAAATGTTATTTGCTAAAAAAAAAAATTAAGATTTAAAAACTGTTGTGTGTGAATTGTGAATAAGCGTGCAAATTTTGTGCATTGGTCTGCTTCGAATAATGTAGGATTTTTTCACTCTGACAGTGAAATCCCATCCTGCTATTTGCTTCTCTTTTCTGAAGTAGCTGTCATTTCACAGAGGGGACACAATGACGCGCTCAGGAGTGACAGAGCTCTGATCTCCACGATGGGGAGATAGCCACCTGATTAAAATGGCTCGCTTGTTCCCTCCGGTCACTTGATCGGCGTGTGAACTCCCCTTATTTACAATCGAAAGCGGTGACCGGGTCCGCACTGATTGCCGTACCTCCAGCCGCTCTGAATCTACAAGCTCTAAATTACAATAAAGCCGCCACAGGTGAAAGTCGGCGATTCACCGACTTTTACCCAGTTTTTCTTTTTTGACTCAGGACAACCGGGAAATTTTTCATTATTATTATTATTATTATTATTATTATTATTATTATTATTGTTGTTGTTGTTGTTGTTAAGAATGACAACGTGATGTTATGACTCAGTACCTGAGATTAGACTGAATTGTAGGCAAAATATTACATTAAACGGTACCTTGCTAAGCAGTGCATCATCGCATCCTTATCAGTAATGATTGTTTGTGAAAATAAGACTTTGTCAGGCTGTCACTTAATATATGTAATATATAGTGTAATATATGTCACTATTTCGTCACTTAGCTGTGCTTTTACCTGTTTATATTGTGCTATATTATATATAACATATTGCTTACCGTTTAATCCACCCTTCTCGTGAAAATGCTACAGATGGCCCTTGGCAATATTTTTAAGGGAAAAAAAGAAAATCTACATTTACATTCCAGCAAGGTCTTTGTCTGGGTAGCAAAAGAAGCCCATTCAGTTTTAGACCTATGGACCACACTTGAGAATTAATTAGGCTGATGAAATCCATAGAAATGTATGGATTCAACATAATCGAGTTTCCAGTTTTGGCTGTAGCGAAAGAATAGCCTACCGAGTGGGGGGACAGAATTTACTGTTGAAGTTCAGTCATGCGTGTAATTGAGTATATTTAACACAACTATTTTAAATGATCTATGATTAAGAATGTGCTCATTTAATTTCTAATACTCTCTACTTTTATCATTCAAGTGTGTTTAATCATGGAAATTCTTTCGAGAACTGTGGGTGAGATACTTGTTTTTGAACGATTCCACAGCAAATTGTTGTGAACAGAGAATCGCAGGCGTCTCGATTAGGCCTAACGCGTTCGGGTCCCCCAAAAGAAATGGTATTACAGAGTCGTTAAACGGGTCTGTCGCGACGTCACCCGATAAATCTTTCTTAATGAAGTGGCCCTTGAGAAGTCTCACCTTACAAATTTAATTCGGTGAAGATCATGCAGTATACTAACAAATTTGATCCCTCGTTTGAAACTCAACCGCAATGCATTTTTTCTTTAGAAAAAAAGCCGATCCAAATGCATTTACAGTACTTATAGGAATAAATCGTTTAACTGAGTTGTTTCATTAGTTTGGGTCCAGTTTGTTTCGTGTGGATTATCTTGGACTCGTTACTGAGAAGGAGAAATAAAAAATAGCTCATATTTTCATTTTAAAACATCGGAACGCAATTTAATTGAATTTAGCTGATCAACTAGACGAATAAACTTCCGTTTCTGAAATCAATTTTCAGTATGCCTAATTGTTTTGCAATTAATCTACCTCATAATGCTGCAATGGCAACCGAAGTCCAGTTTTGTGTACGGCTGTGCGAGATCTCTGTGGTCGTTTTTATATATCTTTTTCATTTTATAAAGTCATTATAAAATACAATAAAATTAAGAAATAAATTTGACATGCCACAGACTATTATCGTGTTCCATCTTTAAATCGAAGATGTATATCTTTTAAGAACTAAGGCAAATCAGATAGTAATAGCGTCATTAAGAAAGAAGTTCAGATATGCAACTGAAGCCTGAAATTGGGAGGAAAATTGGGAGAACAATAGACTCCTGTTTGAGAAGTTTGAGGGCAGCTAGCGCAGGGAGAGAGAGATAGAGAGTGCAGTTCATGCTGCGTGTGAAGTGAATACGTTCAGTATATAAACATATATGTTCAGATAACATATAAATAACTCTCATCTATATTGTCATGAATAACATTTTCATTAACCTACCTCCGTAATTCGTTGTCATTGTATGAAAAGTATGTACATTCACTTCATTTAAGTGTTTAAATAACGCAACAAACGTCTTTTAAATGACAATTTCGTGTTAATTTTATTTTAAAATTTCTCTTACATTTTGTAATTTGTCCCGCTTACACGCAAACTTGTGATCATATTGTTAAAGTTATAAAAAAAAAATCAAACAGGACACGTCGTACCATTTTTACACGCCGGATCTTAAAAAGCATTCCCTCGGGGAACGACTGCCAGAAAGTACAGGCGAGGCGGTTCGTCACGGCCCGTGTTCAACCGATTTAAAGCGCACTGATCAAACGAGCCTTTTTGTCTTCTACATTGGGATGGCAAAGTTACAACAATTCACAAGCAGGGATAATACGCGGGTA
This sequence comes from Mormyrus iriodes, assembly GCA_011763525.2. Lineage (NCBI taxonomy): Eukaryota > Metazoa > Chordata > Actinopteri > Osteoglossiformes > Mormyridae > Mormyrus > Mormyrus iriodes. The sequence goes on from JAAGVU020000032.1 coordinate 10,253,130, forward strand.
TTCCTTCACTTATTTGGATAAGAAATGGTTTATTTTTATTATATATATAAAGTATAATTTAAAACCATGCTTAAGCCCTTTAATAACTTTTTTGTTAGCGGGATAAATCTAGGAAATACGACTTCAGAAATACTACGATTAAAAACAAAAAAAAAGGTTATAAAGCAAGAAGAGTGAAAACTAATTAGTGTAATTAATACTGCGGAAATAAATGTAGCATTATGCATCATTAATGTGCCACGTTTATATCTGCATAATAATCGTCTACATTATAGTATATACGATAAAAGTTTACAAATGGACTATATTGCGCCTTCCATTGTTGTGTAGGATGGCGTAGAGCGCACATTAATCCTGTAAATTTGTATATTGCTCTTTACATACGTTTCCGCGGGAGCTACACAGAAACTGAGTCCAAAGTTATTTCACAGTATTAAATAATGCGAGACGCAGCAGCACACGGCTAGCCCCCCCCCGTGCCCGGCCTCCCTGCCTCTTTCACCTCTCCGGCTGCGTCCACGGGCTATTAAAGGTCGAGTTTGTCCTGCACCGTTGTGAACACCCCTGCTGACTGCAGCTTGCCATCAAAGCATATATTGTTCTAACCATAGGGTGGGCTATTAACTGGGGAAACAGGAAAAGTAGCCCGGCCTCTTTTCACGGGCGAACTCCGTAGCCATGGGCTTACAATAAATAACCGAATCAATAAAATAAGTATTCCTTACTTACTGTCACATTAACATTAAATACCGTGCAAAGTAGTAAGCAAGCTGTAAGGCCTTTATTAGTGGTCACTTGTTGCTAGACGTCATTTTCGCTGTTTTGCTGGAAGGGAAACATTACTTTAGGATAAATAGTTCGCTCTCCGAAAATTTGCTGGAACGTTTAGCTATATAAAGTTGAGTTTTATTATTTCGTTTTAAGAAAGGTGCTTCGTGGTGGGGTGTAACTCTTACAAGTGCCAATCCATGTCCTTTTGTAAATACACAGATTTTTATTTATTTATGTATTTATTTGTTTGTTTATAAGAGCCTTAATCCTAATCAATTATACACTATGTGCGATAAAACCTCCGTTGTCAAGCAAAATAAGTTTGTTTTGGGAGAGATTGAGGGTGTTTGCTGGGATTCTGGATCCCAAGCTGCGGACCCGCTATCACCGAGGGGGCCAGCGCGCGCATCTGCCTATCTTTGATGTTCACTCACTGCAGCCAACTTCTGAAATCTCCACAATTAGGTCCGTATTGTTCCCCCCTTAAAAAACACTGCATGCAAAGAAAAGGCCTTCACCGTCGGAGCCAATCCAACGAAGCGTTTGACGTTATTAAATAATAAAGAGATGGCGATTTACATTGTTGTCTGGAAAAAAAGGGGCAATTATCCGCTGTTATATTGCTATTAAGAACGTATTAACTCGAATTTGTTATAAAACAATGTGTTTATATTTGAGTTTAAGTTGGTGATATCAGGTCCAACATTCGCATGCTTTGCCATTAAATAAACATTCCCTAAAGCCTTGTATTGTTTAAAGGTGAATGTTTAACATTTACCGGTGATATACAAGAACGTACTCTCAATTTTAAAGGAAAATAATTAAAGTGTTTTTGTTGTGATATGCCAATATTTAATGTTTTATTTATTTAAGTATACAGCACACCCCTTTGTTTTATCATATATTAATAGGTCTTCGGTTAATTCTTTGAGAAATTAGTTAAATGCTATCAGCCTGGGAGGCGCACACAAAGACGTTGGTAAAATATAAAATTTGTAGAGATAGAGTTTGGTCACAGTGCATGTATTTTGATTATTTCATTTTACACCTTGCACGTAACTATCTGTACACCAGTTCACGCATTTTAAGAATTCTATATGTTTTCGATTACTGAAGGTGTAAAATCTCAATACTTTCTGACCATTATTTAAATCGTACATTAAACAAATAGTGTATAAAATCTGATCTTTTAAAAATTGGGTTTTGCAGGGCAAATGTATGTGGTCACTACTCCAAATGAGTTACGCGAGAACAGGAATAGGACAAGACGGGGCTCCCGTCCCGCAATCTCAGAAAAATAACAACGATTAGTTTTAAAAAAAAGTTTTAACTGCCATAATACTTTAAAAATATTTGGTGCACTATTTGTCGACCCGTTGTGCGCTATTTCCTCCCATCCAGCCACTCTGCAGCAGTGATAACAATGACAAACCTAATGATGGTGGCGATGAGAAGGGAGACGAAGAGGGCACATTAGCGGAGCTCCAGAGAAATTCAGACTAGTACTTGTGTGATTTGTGAAGCACTAAAATGCACTCAGTGAGGCCTGGGCGAGGGAAAAAAAGTCTGAGAAGCACAGAGTTTATGCCATGCTGGCTGACAGTGTGTGGTCTATTGAAGAGAATGCGCATTTTGGCCGAGCGGAGAGACGCCCATCCCCCCGCTTTCCTGCACCTGCACTGGATCAGGGAGCGACTGGCATTCACCCCATGAGAGACTGTTAAAATAGACGACATCTCTGACAGATTTCAATTCAACACATCTCACAATGTTGCACGCCTGCCCCTCCGCAACTCCCCCCCTCCGAAAAAGAACAAAATAAACTGAAGAACAAGTCATTATTTATACTGACGTTTTGCCTGTTTTGCATGACATTAACCCGAATATCCAATTGTTTAGAGGTGCTTATAAAATGCTTAATTAAAAAAAAAATGTAAAGAATAAGTAAACTACTTCTGTTGCTATAAGTAAAGTGAAATGAATATGACACAAAAAAACTCATGTATAAAAAAGAGAAACATGTATACACAAAACACAGCTGTTGCCAATTAGTTATGCCATATTAAGAAACAACTAACATTTTTAATTAATTCAAATTATTTAATTATTTAACTAATAATATAGACAAAATAAAACTTTTTCGAGGCACGTGCTTGTTTGTCTGTAAACGAGGCAAAACCCGGACGATTACTGTCCTAACCTTCATTTTAAACGCTAACCAGGTGTCTTTATTGTAACGTTTAGTACACTGTCTCCGAAATGTTTGCGAAACATTTAAATAAAACTAAAATAAAATGCATTCATAATTTACAGAGGGATTGCGTCATACTCCTCATTAGCATACAGTAAATCTGGTCGCGGATGATAAGCTTCTCGGGAGGAGTTTGTGTATGTTCACCACACCAATTACGCCTTTCCCCCAAGTTCTAGGACAAATTTCAACCAAATCAAAAACCAAGCAATTATTTAATGTTTCATTCATCGCACCACGTGCTTCCATTTCCTAATAATTTAACCTCTTAAAAAAATTTTATCTACACAAGTAAAACGAGCGAACAGCATCATGCAGGATAAAATTAACCGACAACAGAGGCTACCTTAAAACACAAAACAGAAATTTGACAGTCTAAAATAAATGACTACCAGACAGTATTTGTTTCAGCTACTGATGGGAAACTGCGCTTCAAAAGGCGCAGTGCACGCAATGAAGACCGCTAACTTGTTATCGGTGACGACTATGGTATTAAAAGCACCGACATTATGAGCGATATTATAAGGGAAAGGTTTCCTATAAATGGAAATAAATACCCGACAAAATTATTAATTGTCATTTATCAACGAGAGAACTAATATACGCTTACCACCTGTTGCTGCTCATATATGTCTTAAAAATGTCAGCACCCTTCCAGTGTGTGCTGCCGCGATACACTTTTTTCTTTCTGAAGTCTCCTGGTCGTCTCAGTTTTATCCTGATCCTGTTGCATAGAGAATGATATATCGAATTACAAAATTCAATATTTCGGAAACAGAAAACACAAAAACGCAAGTCTATGACTTGAGTACACAGTACAAAACTATGATCTTTCAAACAATTGTCACTGATGTACACATTTCCATTATTTACAGTAACAACTGAGCAGTGTACCGAGAACCGAAGCACACCTCTAAGGGGTTGAACGCAAAGCTGATTATCTATGCCTTTTCACGTTCTTCTCGTAACGGTTATGATTGAGGGTCTCGCCGCTACCCTAGGACAGACTTTCCGTGTATGGCGGAGGCAGCGCCGTTTTTTATCGGACGACTTTGTAAGTCACAAACCTCAATCGGGGTCCAGTGCACTTCCTACAAATTTCAAGACTGTAGAAGTGCAGTTATAACTTTAGACCGCTTTATATATTATAAAGAGAGTGCCGATACCTGTAATAAATACTCCCACTCACCATTATGTATAAAAATTAAATAAAACACTTATTGATATAATTTGAAAAATGTTTCCTCGGCGCATAGCAGGAAAAGGACGGTCGATATTAACACCTGCACCTTAATTATTTACGAAACAAGCAGCCTGAAAAAAAAACAAAAAGAAAAACATTCTGAGGTTTAGTTGTAGCCTTAACTTAACAGAGGTGAGACTTACTATGATTAATTTAAACATGTTCCAGGCGTATTCCATCTATTTTTATTCTAAAATAATCAAAATAAATATAATGATACTGCAAATGTATACAAGTAAGAATTTTTTTATACTGGACTAGCACGCTGAAGCGCATCAAAGTCTATAAAATATATACACCATTCAATCATTAAAGTTACTAGTTCAAGAAACATGTTCCGCTATTATAACCCGGTCCACTAGTTGTATAAATAATTAATTGAACCAGTGCTCCCTGACCCTTTGAAAGTCCAGCAGGGACACGTTTGTAGAAATAATACTTCGGAATGAGCCCTCGTCAAATATTCATTTAGCGGTTAATGCGAGCTCTTCTCCCCTGAGATGCAGTGTAATATAAGCTTCCCAGGCTTGGCAGGCAACTCTGCTAATCTACGTCTGCAGTTCAGCTAAACATTGTAATACCCTTCATATTTTAAATGCTATTTATTATTGTTCTTGTTTTAACTCATTATCTTTTTAAACGGGCGGCAAAACGGGATGACACTATCACTATTAAGTTTTAAGATAATACATAGGCCTATATATATAGATACGTTAGTGGAAAGGTGTTCTAATAGAGTACTATTATTGAAGATGCTCGTTATAAATAAATACAAACTAATGCTAATATGAAAATGAGTCTAGCTTCTGCCTTCAGCTTCATTTTTAATGGATATAGCGGTTAGTGACAAGACAACTCGGTTATTGGAAAAGGTTTTACATTCTTTAAAGCTAAGTATACTAGGTACAAACGTAACATAATTAAACATCTTTTTTTAAATTAAACAATTTGAATTGGATTGAAAATTAATTTGAAATGGCTGAAGCCCTTATATGGCGCTTTAATTAATTTAGCAGTGTTTCTCCTATATTCCTAGAGGCCCTTATTTAAATAGATGCACTATTCTGTTCTATTTTCTAATGGTTTGCGTTTATTCGGACATTTTCTTTTCATACCACGTGGAATCCTAATTATTTTTTAGGCCTAAAAAGTCTACCGTTTTAATACAACATAATATGTATTATATTATACACAATATCTCAAACGTTTCCAAAATCGACAAATCTATTAACTATTGAGGGACAAAAAATATGAACAGCGTTTTTTAAAATAGCAAAGGAAAACTACCTTGATGAAAATCGTCGCTATATTTGGCGTCCTATCTCTGCCCTTCGGGGAAACGAACACAGGCACCAAAGTTTTGAGTTGTAGAGGGCTCCCCGTACATCCTTTAACGCGATGCTTGCGTTCACTAAAAAGACAGAAACGTCGTTACATTTAGTACAAGAAGAGCGTCACGTTTATTCTGAAATATACGGTTAATGTCTTGTGGGATACAGTCAACATATCCCATACTTACTTGAAAGCAATGCAAAGTGCATGTTTTCCATGTCCCTATTTCTGATTTTCCTAATGCGACATTAAGAGGGATTATTACATTTTACTTTTACATGTAATTATTAAATCAGAAAGGTTTCAGCAGAATGCACTTCAGAGTAAGAATAAAATTAGACACAGCTGATACGTTATATAATATCTAATAAGAAAAATAAAAATTCTAAACAAAAACTCAAGACATATTTAAAAAGACAAAAAATACAAACATGCATAATGGAATTTCCTAATGCGGTTTCAACCTAATAATATTCCTTCCATTTGTAATTTAAAACACATATGGAGGGTGAGAGACAGTCGCAGAAAACCTAAAATGATAAACAAAATCAAAACTCGAACAAATTTCAATATCAAAATTTCAAAAATTTATTAATTTCAAACTGCATATTGAAAAAAAGGTAAGCTGAAAATGTAACTGTTATTATGATATTAGTTCAAATATATACAATAAGTGACGGCAACTGCTCTAAATACAGGCCAAATTTTAAAATACAACTATGAAAATGGAAAAAAAAAACTTAAAATATCACAGTAAATATACAGAAATATTACAAACCATGAGAAAATAACACAAACTTCATATCTTTAATAGATGAAAAGTGGGACACAAAATTATAAATTAACAATTATGTTTAATCTTCAAGAAAAAAAATGTCCTTTCGTATTCTTACTGTGAACAAAATTTAGACGATTTAGCAACTCTAATTACTTTCAAGAAACATTTTACCTGATTTATATCAGCTCTTTTCTTTTAACGTTTAGCAATATTATAACCAAATCGAGCTCATATTTATTTCGCTTTTTTGCAGAATTGTTAAAAAAGACTACCTGCCTAGAGTGTACAAACATTACATTTTGATTGAGTTTCTTTGATAAATACTGTACAAAACTTGATTGCAATAATAAAACATTTGATTGAATGAGATTCTCACTCTTTAAAATCCAGTTCACTTCTGGAGAAAAAAAAGAAAGGAAAAAACGTCTTGGAAAGTTCCTACCGTTCCTCTAGAACTTTTCCTTTAAAAAAGAACAGAAAAAGAAAAAAAAAGTTCGTTTCCTTGAGTCCTATACAATTTCTCCCCAAACGAGCTGTACAAAAATAGTCCGCAGAAGTCCAGTCAGAATAAAAGGCGCATTTACATATGTGATAGCGGAAGTGTGCCGTTGATTGCTGTGCCAGGTACAGGTGCGCTCTGATAATGTTGGGACATATGGAGTCTGGTTTGGGTCGTTTGTTCTGGTACTTCAGCACCTGGGAGGTACATACTGATCATGTCCCGAAGGTCTCCGGTCTGACATGGAGCAGCCCTTGAGTGAGACGGTGAAGTGACTACGGGTGGACTGGAACTGGACTCTGACTTGACTACCGAACCCATAGAGCCCAGAGTCATCCCGGGAGCGCTCTGCTGGGTGTAGGACATGCTATACGTGGGCGATCCGTTCATATAGCTCTGTGAGCTAGTCATAGAGTTATACTGAAGTGCGCTCATATCGTACCGGTGCATGGGCTGCATCTGTGCCGTATTGTGCGCGTTTAAGCCAGGATGTTGCGGGTAGCCAAGCTGCTCCTGCATCATGCCATAGCCTCCGTTGGTCCAGCCATTCATATGCGCATAGCTGTCCATCCTCTGATTGACCCCTGTGCCCAAACCTGCCCCAACGCCCACCCCGGCACTCATCGCATTACCGCCCGGCGCAAGAAGCCCACCTTGCAGGGTGTATTTGTCCTTCTTCATTAGCGTCTTGGTTTTCCGCCTAGGTCTGTATTTGTAATCCGGGTGTTCCTTCATGTGTAGTGCTCGGAGGCGCTTTGCTTCGTCGATAAAAGGACGCTTTTCGCTCTCCGACAGGAGTTTCCACTCGGCCCCGAGTCTCTTACTAATTTCCGAATTGTGCATTTTAGGGTTTTCCTGCGCCATTTTTCTCCTTTGCCCCCTAGACCAAACCATGAAGGCGTTCATTGGTCTCTTTACTCTGTCCGGACTGTTTTTCTGGTTGTTTCCAGATGAATTAGTGTTCCCCGTTCCCCCAGAATTTGGCTGGGGTGCGGGCGGTTTGAGTTCGGTTTCCATCATGTTGTACATTGAAACTGATCTTGTTTTAACCTGCTACACCAAAGAAGAAGTCCAAACCAAAGGTAATTGATACCTTGCGGGTTTTCTGTAACTTTACTCAAATAGTAAACGACTTTACTGCGCTCACCCAAAGCGAATCCTGTTCTGAATCCTGATGTGTCCAGAAACTTCTCTTGCTCTTTTAAGAATCAACAAACTACTTTTTTCCCTCTTCGGCAGAGCCTTGACAACTCCTGATACTTTTTGAACAAGTTAATAGACAACCATTCATGTGATGAGGGCTGTCAGGGAATAAATGGGTTTTACCTGACCAATCACAGAGCGACTGTTCCCTCGACCAGGATTGTGTGTTTTATTAGCATAAAGGGGCGGGGTTACCGCTGCTCAGTAGTGCTACAGCGGGCCAGAAGCTACTCTCAAATCACCCAATAGAAACTTCATATTTAGTATTAAAGCAGGTGCTAAAGCGAAAATATTTGAGTACAGTGTCACACTGGAAGTGCTTCCCACTCAAAATACTAGGAATATGCCTTCCCGAAACTTTAACTTTGCGTACATAAATCTTGGTATGTATACAATGGACAGTTTTACAATGTAAGATTGCGAGAAGAGTAATTTACAAAAGTTTTACTGTAGCCTACTATAGCTGCATGAGAACAAAGCATTTCTGTTTTTGCTGAAAACCCGTATCGAAAGTGTAACATTAAGTAATGTTATTTCGGATGTATGAGCAGTGTACGATCATTTAATTTAATCGCCGTAAAAACTTTACCATACCTCACTTTCTGTCCTCCTCACTTTTAAATGAATCAAACTGCCTTACAGGAACTTATTTTATAATTAAATTGGGTTAAATATATTATAACTGCACATAATGTAAAATAAAAAATAATAATACATTTCGTTCAGCCACTAAGGATACAAAATGAATGTGCACGTTTTGAACTAAATGCATCTTTGATAACATAGTAATAATGCATTATATGATAATTCTCTAGATTCAGGCATAAACAACTTTTTCAATATTAAATGGAGGGGGGGGTAGTTATACAAGACATTAATGGAGTTCAATGAAATAAGTCAGAAATGTAAACTTAACGATCACAAAGTTGTCGGCTATTCCTGTTCACATTAAAGTAAAAGTGACGCCCCCTCTTTCACTTTCTTGATCGCTGTTGCTAGATTATTAGACCCAAAGAGTACAATATGTATTTTCTCAGCCTTCAACAAAACGGAAGAAGACATATAAATTAACCTTCAAGCTACAACAGATTGCCGATAAGTGGTACATTTAATAATATATATTTAATATTATCGTATACGTGGATGTAAAACAAAATATTTTTGTTAGAATAAATTAATAAAATAAATTAAATCTTTTGAAATTCAGTTGCATACAGCTACCCAGGTAGGCAAAGTAAACACATATGCGTCATGTGCTAGATTAGAACAGATTAGCAAATATGCACATACATTCAAATGTGAGTTGGCCAACGCTGAACCCGAACACCTTGCTGTGTACCAATAGCGCCGTCTAGTGGTCAGTCAGATTCAAACTAGCTTTTTAAATCTATTTTATAACACATTCCGAACAGATAGGTGCGTTTGTGATCGTTAAGTCAAACCTTGCCGTGTTAATAAACGATAAAAGAGTACACTATATGGAAGGTCCGTTATCTGCATTATTTAAAATCACATTATCATTTTGAAATGTAAAATGGCAAAATCCATTCTTTTCGCCAAGATGCTGTAACGTTTCTTTAGAATTGATGTTAAACTGAAGTAAGAAAAAGTTTCTTAAGGAAATAATAGTTAAATGCACGCCTAGATATGCACTGAAGGCCCTTCCTTTCTAAGTGACAGTACTACAGGCCCACCGTACTGCTGTGTAAGTGCGTCGACGCATCTGCATCTCACCGAGTTCCTCTCCACTCCTAATCTGCTTATGGAAATGCTGAGCCGCGGGGAGCCCTGTACACTCTTGGAAAACCTCCTCGTTAACTGGAATTCCTCAGCATGGCTAATTAGTGTAGTTTGACGACCGCCACTGTTTGAGGAAACACTATTTAACTACTTAAGCGACTGTAGGAATAAGTTTTTATATTATATTTTAAAATAATAATAAACTTGGAAGAATAGGCTACAAGAGTTTTTTTTTTAAACCGACTACAAGCAAGACATTACCTTAACCAAAGCAGATTCCACATTATTCAACACTAATATTTGGCAAAACATAAAAGGAAAAGACACAACCGCTTCGTTTCGCTCTATATCCCTCCCCGGCTCTGTCACGGCTTCTTCGCTATTACTTACATACTATTAGTTAATAGCTGTATAATCTAGCAACACATAGCAATGGGGTGTACAGCAATGGGGCCACATATTACAAGTTTGCACTGTTTTTTTGTTTTTGCTTATTCGAGGCATCCTGTCAACTGGCAATTACATTTCGATAATGACAGGCATTTATTTGTTTCCAAGAGCAAAAGTAAATAGAAATCTTGCTGCTAGATTGCTCAGACTGCATTACATAATAATTTACACACATAGCTAAAACCACACATTTCGGATTACTATAGTAATCATTATACAAACGGTGCCTTAAATTATCACAGATATAATCACAGTTGAATGATTTGATTGTGGGACTCATTTTGTCCGCTAGAGGCCGTACTAGACACTATACACGGTATTACAATTTTAAACATACATTTGTAATAATTACTGCAACAATAATAAAAAAATACTGGTAAAATAATACTCTTTAAACTAATATGATGAAATGAACATCAAATATTTAGTATATCCCAAAAAGGGAAAAATATAAATATATTTTCAAAACTATGACTTACATGTCTTACAAACTGCGTGTTACAAGCTGCAAATTTTTAAATAAATTTTATAATTCATTATCCAAGCCTTGTTCTGTCACCAAGGCAAAGCTTAATATACAAATGTTCTAATGACAAAAATATACTCAAAATCAAACAAAAGGGAAACGCAACGGACAACCAAGACAGTTATTGCAGTTTAATCCAACTGTTAATGAGCTTTATAACCTTCAGATCATTTTGAGTGAAGGCAGAGGGAGACTGCCTAGCGCTCAAAACCTTGTCCTGGAGAGGGGGTGAAAAGTGTTGGAGCGTCCTTTAAGTTCAAGTTTAAAAAGTTTGCTAATAAACAGCATGGCAGCTAATTTGGTGAAATGTTGTGATATGTTTAAAAGATTTGCATCCTCATCGGTCTACAGTCTTGTCTGAGTCAGTCTTAGCCCTGCCTGAATTAGACGCTTCGGAAATGCAGAACTCTGGAAACCCATGAGCCTTTCCAGTCAACCATTTTATTTTTCGTGCAGTCTCTTTATTTGTTACCAATGCAAAACACAGTGCCAAACTCCGTACAGGAAACGTGCAAGAGTTTCTTCAAAAATTTCAAAATTCGAAATAAATATATGGCAGTATTTCGGATGAATGCGCAGAAGCCCCACCACGCTCGTTTTCACCAAAAGCAGCCTTTAATCTATGATCGTCACCACTGAACTTCACGTAAAACACACGAAGTCGCCTTTCGCCGTTCAGCCTGCGGAAAAGCTTGTTTCACTAATATCCCTTAGGCTCCCACTGCCAGAGATACTTACTTGCCCGATTGGACTCCCTTCTTGCGATAGACTGATTGGCAGGACTGAGGTGCCGCGTCCGCCTCTCCGCACAGCCTTTTTCCGCCGACCGCGCCGCGCATCCCCCAGACCTCGCTTCGCCATCCTCCGGTGGGTCGCCCGAGACGCAGAGCTCCCACTTCAGCAAGCAACCATCTAAGTCCCATCGCCAAGCGCTATAGCCTTAGCTCGCTACCCCTGGAACAAGAAAAGCCTTTTATGCCTACAGATATCTGAAAAGGGCCCGGTTTAAAAAGACGAAGAATGCACCCAGAACAACAAAAAGTCAGTCATGGCGAGTCCGTATTATCACCCCGCCAAGCGGAATGAGAAGAACAAGCTTTATATTTTTTCACTGAGTATTCAAAGATAATTTGAAGCCATTGTTTCTGGTACAGATGGGTCTTTTTAATACAATAACACTGCTCTTTGTGAATACTACCCACAATAAAAATCTAAAGCGTTCCCTTGAATAACCATTTTGTTCTCTCTTGTATGAGGCCAACAAAAGCTGGCGTGAGGTAATGGGTTCTGTTTATTGAAGCCGCAGAATAGGGATTTGATAAAGATTTTTCCCTTGCAGAAATACATCACAAAGTCAGATGAATCTCCCCTGTCCTTTCAACGCAAAGTTATTGTTATTATCGATAACAATAACCAGATAATTAAAAGAAAATAATGGACAAAATACCAGGAGCCAATAAGTTAAATTAAATGAAGCCACTTTTAATATATACCTAAAGTTATGCCCAACAATATAAAAAAAGAAATCTTTTATCAAGCAGCCAGACATTTTTGTAAAGAATATTTCTTGTATGCATTTCCTGGTAAATCAGGAGATAAAGCTTATGAACATTATGCATTTAAAATTAGTATAGTTTCTAAATAGTGTTTCTGATCATTTTTTAGCTATATTCAGTATTATATACCAACACATACACAGATCTTTGACTAAAAGGAGACGGAAAGCTGTGCAGCTATTTGTGTGTATAGCATTCAATTTGTTGCAGACACTATTATTAATCAGGGAGATGGTAATCAATAAAGTAGTTATGGAGTTAAAATAGCGCTATACAAGTGTTTCGGAACATAATATATGGCACGTGAGTGACCATTAAGAACACCCTCAGCTTCTTCATCACCTAGACTTTGGCTTTGGCTGGAACTGAGCTCTTTATCAGTGCTGACAGGGACCCACAAAGACAGAGAAACTCTGAGACAATAGATCTCAGCAGGGAAAGTTGTTAGTCACAGACTATGTATTTGTCAACCTTTGTATAGGAATTACTGCCTCCCACTACCTTTCTATAGCTCCATACTGACAGTAAGCCACCCCAATGGCTCCAAGACTTTGTCTTTTCATGGAACATGGTTCAGTGTTAATCTCGAAGGTGCTGCTACAATGGAAGGTAATAATGACTTCAATCAAAACACCACCCCCTTTAATTAGCCTGCAAGGTGAAGCCAGCACGGGAAAGGAGTGAAACAGATTATAAAGAAAGACTAATAACAACAGGAAAAACAGCAATCAGGTGATAGGATTATTATGCCCAAGCTAGGACCAAACTGCATTTTAAATTCCATTGAATCTGTGCAGTGAAATGCCTTAACTTAATAGGCATTTTTCAAAGTACTTTCTCTTTTGTGAAAAAAGACCTGGTATTAAGCATTATTGTCAAGAGGATTAACAGATTTACTGTTAGCAATATGCTTCACCACAGACTGTATTCATTTGACCTGCAAGTTAAAAATCAAAACACAGCACAGCGTACAATGTCTGTCTCTTAAATGTGTGGCAACTGAAAAATTGTGTTTAGGCCCAATAACAAAATAACGGCACAGGGATTAGAAAGCATGTTTAAGCATTTTCTGCTGAACAGACTAAAGGATTTCTGAACAAGCAAATCATCCATATCAGAGTCAGAAATGATCAACCTATACAAATGCAATTTTTCTATGCATTTCCTATAACCAGGGTATAATAATGCAGGAAGGATTTTTTAACAAAGGAAACGGAACTCAAAACAAGTCAATTAACTGCTAATGGCCAGTGCATCCCCAAGAAAAGCTTAATATCAATGATAGAACGTAAGAACACATTTTCTAGATGTATGTTTTTATGGCAAGTTCTCACAGGAATTTGAAACAAGAGTGAACTGCTTCTTATGTTTATATACCCTTATAGTGGATCTCAATCTCACTACAGATGAACATTTAAGAATTAAGACGGCTTTCATGTGTTTTTGCTAAAGCAATTCATTTTCCCTCCCAGAACTGACACAAATGAAAATACTAATGACTAGTAAAATAAATTTCTGGACTGTTGTCTCGATCTTTCTCCATACATTTTCACAAAGGAAATTTCATTCTAAGAGAGTTAAGACATTTTTCAGACTAAAATCTCACTGTTCATAATGATCTTACATTTACCAGCATTTTGAGTTCTCCATTGACTGGTCTGAATCACCAACAAACGCATAATAATTTCAGCCTGTGTTGTGACAGTATCAAGTCCCAGTGTGAGCTGGACTGGTAGCCATTACGGCCATGCCATCTCATACCAAACATTTATTTGGGTTATCCACAATGTTACATTCATTCCACACATTCAACCCAAATTCACTAATGATGTCTAAAATGGGACAACATATTGCTCAAAATGCTTTTGTTTGTGTGTCTGGGGGGGTGCTAATCATTGTGATAATAGCGTAAGGTACATATAAGCACAGGTAGAATGTGCTGTGGAATGTTCCAGCTTTTGAATTATCTATCAATGGGTCAGACAAAACATCCTGAAACTGCCAAAGGAGCCAGAGAATCTGGGATGAACAGAGCAACCAAAACATCCGATACGGCCACACAGGACTGGTCAACCCTATAGGCAACACAGGCGGCTGCATAGGGCGGCAACTTCTGAGCTGGGCGGAAACTTCTGTCACATGCCAGCCAATTTCACTTTGCCTCTGACGGGGGGCACTGGAGGCGATGCTTGCCTAGGGCGCCACATTGGCTTGGACCGGTACTGACGACATACATGTGTAATGAAGAACATTACAGGCCATGCGCTGGAGGCTGCATTCTGGTGTGTTTCTCTTTATAGTTACGGCTGTGATGTTGACCGGTGGGTTTCCTTTTCAGTAATAACAGGTAGATCCTGCTGACGTGACGCAGAAAGCAGGGTTCAGGCGTGAGCATCCCTGCTTCATCCACCCATGGGCACACTCAGCAAGCAAGCTCAGAACTCTCCTCATGTTCTCAATTTCATCGTCTCCATCAGCGAGTTCCGCATCACACCAATAATTTCCATTATTAAATAAAGGAAAAGTGAATTACTATTCTTCTAATTATGCACATATAATATGGCTCTTTCAAAATGTTTTTCATCCTGAAAATGATTAATTAACATGGATTTCCTTTATCACAAAGAACACCAAAGGAAGGCGAAAACATTTCATCCAACTTCTACATACACACAAAAGATTTTATTGTAAATAATCAGCCTGAGTAAATACAGAACAAAGAACATATGTTTGTTATTTTCACACCTTGGCCTCATTTCAGCTGAATTCAATTAAAGGCATCTTGTTTATAATATGGAAAGCAATGACACTGATGACCCATGATATTTGGAGATCTGAACACACCAAAAATCTACCATATTATATTTGATTATGCTGATCTCACAACCAAATTCCTATTTTCAAAAAACAAATACAATATTTTGTGGTTGTGTCATTTAGGTTTAAATTTTTTTCAACGACATAAATTTAATTCATCATCATAATTCAATAATTAATCATAATTAATTTATTTAATTGGAAACCCTAGCAATCACATTTTAAATTCAATGCATTTGAAAACAGATACCAGTTAAAAAATTGAAATGTTATTAATAACCACAATACAATTTTAATGCAATTGTAAATATACATAATGCAAAAGCTTAGCTGAAAAATGATTGCATACACACAAATGCACACACACGCACGCACAGCACGCACACACACACAGCACACGTGCAGTCCAGTCATTTTAACACGGCAGGCTGAACACAGCTAAATAATGAGAGCACTGCGCTTACTGGACAGTTATTCCTACCAGCAGACATGCCAGTGGTTTTGTTTACTGGCAAATTTGAATTAAAATAAAGCTTTGCTTCTGCTGACTGCACACTGTCATCCATGAGTCTATAATCCCAGCAGCAAATCCTGCTGCTTCGCGATGCAGGGCCTTTGTTTGGGATTACTGACAGCTTAGCCCGTGACAAAGGGAAATGAGCCGTCCCCCTCATCCTCTGTAATTAAGTGTGGAGGTAATTTAGAAAGCGCCCAGACCGGGAGCTCAGCATGGCGAGGCATGCGGCCCATTCCCGCGGCGGTCCGGAGAGCCGACCACAGTGGTCATACGGATCCCCAACACGATCAGGGCCATTTCAGAGCCAGAGGTCTGCTGTCCTGTTACCTGCCTCGCATCCAAGGAAATGCTGTGTGTTGCTAGAGAATAAACAAAATCGATTCAGGTTAGTAAATTCAGCCCAAACACAGCTGTACCAGCTATCATCTTAGTAAGCAGCCCAGGCGTCCTTAAGGAATACGAATGGATGCGGGGAGGCTGCTGCCTGGGAGCTGAGCGACCTGCAGCCGAGCCCAGCCTTAGCTACGGCAGGGCACTCTGCGGAAGCCAACCAGTCAGTGACAGCAGTGCAATGCAGACAGCCACTCTGGACCCCCATCTGAGGGCCTCTGCTTTGCAGGGCCGAAAGCCTCATTCTGATGGCAGTCCAAACATGGTGGGATGTAAAGCCCGGGTCACTGGGGGAAAGGCAGAGTCTGCGTGTTTAAACGCTGGGTGACTACTTATGGGAGGCTGAGCAAAGATCAAGACAAAGCGTCATCCAGGAGAAAAGCGCTTCATGTACAAACATTCAGTGGGTTTTTTTAAATAAAGACTCTGCCTAATGAAACACAGCCTTTTACTGCAAGCCTTTCTTTGTCACTTTGCACGTTTCTGTGGAAAGAATGGGGCGAATCGGACCACAAACATATTTAAGCATTACAGCCTCAATAAGAATGGGAAGCTCAGAGCCATTTGGACACAGAGGCAGCCTGTCCTTCCCTTCACACACTTTCCCTCACGCACGCACACATGCACACACACTCGCATGCATACACACACACTTAATTTGACATTATCAAAATGCTGTGAGTTCAGAGCAGTGAGTTATCTTTGGAGCCCAAATAGGGGGAAACTGGATTTGCAGAAGTGCAGTACGGTCACATGGTGGGGCAGGACCTGAGTGATTGCATGCAGTCATCATTTCAACTAAAGCAGGGCAGGCAGTGAGCACAATGCTGCTGGAGTGGCCATGGTACAGCGGGCCGGGGCGGCAAAATGTCTGTCAGTGGATGGGTCGTGACTTTGAGGCCGTTTCCACGACAACCCCCTTTCTCTCTTTTGTCCAAACTCTGCTTGCGGAATTTCACAAGTAGCCCACAAAGGCGTGCACCACACCGCCGTAAATCATGTGGGTCTGTTCCTCGGGCAAAGAGGCCTCAGTCGCTTTCATTCCCCCCAAAATGAACGACAAACTCACAGGAAGAAAAAGGACTTGTAGCACGTGCATGCAACAGTTTGTAACATCTGTCACGCGCGCATGTGCTGCGGCGGCTGGTGCCAGCACATGTAGCTGACATCTTACTCACCTCCCGCTGCTAGCGTCTGCTGCGCTAAACGCTGCCACATGCGCACCCCTCAGAAGCATCCCTGCCGGGAAGCGTGTGACACGCCGCTGCCTGTCGGTATTTGGGCCAGCTGAGCGGACACACTGGATCGAAATTATCATAAACAGCAAAAAGGGAAAAATAACAGAGAAATTCTGTGTTTTTAAATATGCATCTGAGTGAAGAATGCTTCAAATAAAATAAAAAAAACTTTATGCCACTGAAAAATATCAGTCAGCACTTTTACTATTGTGATGCAGTCAGGAGTGATCTTCAGTCCTGACATTTGCCTTTCTTCCATGACACAGCAAGGCCTTTTAATCCAGAGATAGACAGGAAGATGTAATATAAAACTTGTACAAAGCAAAAAGAAAAATACACTAGGGGCTATTTACTGCTTCCCAATATTTCCTGAGAACAGTGGCAGCAATATTTACAGCTCACTTTAAGACGTCGTTCAGCAGCTCCGCTGACATTATTTTCTTAAACAAACAGAAACATGAAACATTTCGCAGAAACGGTGTATGGTGAGCGTGTCCAGGGAGCATTATTACAGACAGGGGACAGCGAAGACAAGCTGTAGCTCCCTGATAAGCAGCACCACGTCAGCTTCCTCCTCACGAGGGTCCTCTGTGGTGTTCCAGGACTCCAGCTCTGGCCTAATGAGCAACTCCCAGTCGAACCACTGACATTTGTCCAGAATCAATAAAGATGACCACAGTCCCCATATGCCGTTTGGCAGCTGAATATGTAGGCATTTCTTGAGTGTATAGAGGACAGACTGTAAAAAAGAAGAAACCAGGCGTGTGTAATCCGTCAGGCCCATCTGAAGTGCTCTCACATTGATTTTACTTTCATGGCCTGATTCCTTGGCCTCTAGTCATTAGGAACACAAAACACTCTTCATCATACAGCGTGTTAATGTATGGCTCACAACCGTACCCATCACCCTGGCCTCCAGGTAATTTGTCCATCTTTCCTGACCTTCTAAATAGGTCAGAGTCCTCCTCCTGTTCAGTGCATGTCCAAAGCTGATATTTCCCATCATGCCAGAAAAGCATGTCTTAAATGAAAATTATGTTTATGAAACATTTGCATTACCCATGAAAGGCCAAAAAATCGTCTACATTATCACTCTATGCAGACTACATAGTGTTAAGGAATGAAAAAGGCACACAGTTTGGGTCTGACCAGACACACAAACACACAGGCGGATCATAAACTATGCAGAATGGATTCTGAAGGCAGCCGCTTTCGTTTTATGGTGGTGTCCTGTCAAGCGGGGTGAAAGAGCCCTTTTAACTTTATGGCGCTTTGGTTTCAATGGATTGTTTGCAGGTCAGAAGCCTTTGGAAGGAGCCTCTTTGACTTTGCTCACGCCTCCTGATCTGAATTCAAGTGAAATGTGTATGTCTCGCTCTCTGGGGCCACACACGGTGAAGAACCCGCAAAACAAACGCACCGATGTCTTCTGCAGTGATATATTATCAGCAAATTTTACCGCTAGCCGTTTATTCAGTTACTAGAAATCAGACACGTTAAAGAAAAAAAATTGTATGATTAAGCTAACAGTTTACACAAAAAGTGTTTGTCGTTTTCTTTGTTGTCGTCGCTGGGATTAAAACGCCTGGGGTGTCAGAAGAATCCGCCGTGTCGGGTGGGCGTCGCATGACCCAGAGCTAGCGTTTCCGCATGACAACGCCGAAGCCGCTGTAGACGCGTCGCCATGCAGCGCTCCGCTGAGTACGCGGCGGCGACGCCTCCGCTATCAGCCGCCTTATTAAATAATCCAAGCATATCCAAAACTTGGGCACCAAACATGCGTCGCAGAAGCGTCCCTGTTGTTTACCGCGGGTATCGTTCATGGCAAAGCCGCATAACCTCTTACCGCGCGTGTGTCGACTGCCCCCTTTGAAGCTGCTACCCCTCTCGCTCTTATCTGCTTCAGTCAAATGTATTTCTTATCGAGAGAGTCGGGGAGGCCGTCTGACAATGCGCCGTTATCAAATTCCTTCAGCCGAGTCCCCGTGTCATTCAGCACTCGGATGTCTCCCCCCTCCCCCCCAAATTTGATTGATGGATGGGTTCCCAACAAATAAAACTAGGATCAACAGCTTTGCACCTCTTTCCCCACCGGAGACCAGAGTCAAACACTTGGCACTAACAAAGACGGGATTAGGGATGCATTAGCTCTCCATCGACCACGGCCTGCGAGCGCCGTCAATACTTTGCACATAATAACCTGGAGCTATGATAAGGAAACAATACGGAGAAAGGAGCAGGAGCAAAACAAATCAATGGCAAGCAGGCAAAGTTTGAAAGACACACTGTCAGTCGGGAAAGGAATTTCAGGCCGACGGGCGGAATAAAGGATCCTGTCGAGGGTACAATGGGGCTGTCAGGGTCAGTGGGGCCGGCCGCATCGCCTCGGCGGACAGATAGGGGCGGATATCGGGAGCAGGGAGAGCGGCACGCGGAGCAAGGACAGGCTGCCGGCCAGGTCCCTCTCCGCACGCTGCCAGCTTCCTCTGCAACTTTCGTTAAGACGCACATTAAATCATTCGCACGCTATTAACGGCGCTCTGCATGCACACGGCAGCCTTCTATATTTATTTATATATCACTACGTCTGCACTAAACTTTTTCATACACACTTTATATCGAGTCCGTGGTGGCTATTTCAAAAGATTCTAACTACTTTTATAAAGAGCGACGTGTGAAAAACTTTAGATTACCTTAGGATTCTTTATAATTGAAAAGTCGCAAGTTAGAAATGCAACAGAACTCAGCAGAGAGTTAAACAGACGCTTGAATGAGAGGTACTCTAGACAATTGTCTCACCGCTCCTAATTAATTAATTTCCCTCCTGTCACCCCCCCTCCCCCTGTAATACGCATGCTGTGAGGCAGGGCTATGGGGTACAGGTAATGATAAACAAATAAGAAAGTGCAGGCTCTGGAAAATTAATGAGAAATGAGAAAAGGGCTGATGTATGTTCTGTCTGCAGAGGGCTGACATACAAAGACACAATAAACCCAGGAACAAACACAGTCACTTAAAAAACTACCGGAGAAACAGTGGGCAAATTCAATTACAGAAGTAATTAGAAGATACAGGGCAAGGCTGCCTTTTGGGACTGTGCCAGAAAACATGAATTAATAAGAGTGAATAGAAGGAGTCTGCTGTAGTAATTAAGAGGCAATCACCTATGTCAATGAATACCTAAAAACAGGATGGAAAACTATTAATTCAGTGATCAAAAATATTTTTTAAGATGATTAATACAGCAAATTCATTTAAAAAGACTAATTTCTGGAAAGATATCAAGACAATTGCACATTACGTGCTCCTTCTAGCATTTATATTGCTAATTAAATTTGATAATTTGCCAGAGCGTTTTGAATTATCTATTAAGCAGCAAAGACAGCATTTACTAAACAGCGGGCGTCAGGGTGGCCGGCTGCGGATCACGTGGGAGCCTTTCCGGGACGCGCTCAAAGCGGAACTTTAACGTGGAACTCGGATTTCATTAGAGACGCTCCTCTCCGGGCGCTCCTCCCCTTCTTAAAACAATAGCTGTAATTACGATACGCGATAAGAGTAAAACAAATATCAGGCAGAGCGATTTTCATCCCGCGAGGAAAATCATTTTTGCTAATACATTTTGCTCCATTACAGTGTATCTGTAAACTAATTAAACCATTTAAAAAAATATTATTATATTTTTATCTGTACTTCAGAAATAACCGAAGCAATGCGATGTTATGAATACTGCTTCTGATTTAAAACCATGTAAAGTTCTGGTATTCATTAAAGTTGCTGGCCTTCTTAAATGTATTAATTTTGTTTTATCACGCTCCTGCTAAAACTTACGAAGTGACAGCAGTTGTACATCCCAGCCATTTAAATGTGTCAGGCTAAACTGTGTGGGAGTATTTCTGGAGGTTATAAGGGGAATTGAAATTCTTCGCCATTTATAATGACAAACACCTGCACAGGC
>JAAGVU020000032.1:10274498-10279498 GCA_011763525.2 Mormyrus iriodes
TGTGTGGGAGTATTTCTGGAGGTTATAAGGGGAATTGAAATTCTTCGCCATTTATAATGACAAACACCTGCACAGGCAGCCAATACGACACAGAAAACAGCCATATCCTTTAAAAGTGAAAATACCGACTGTTTCGACTCCTCCATTCCCTGAGCAAATAGTAGTTTAATCATTTCCTGTATTGTAGTTTTAATCACATTTAAATTTCTAAATTTGGAGAAAACGAAAGGGAGTCCTAATAATGAAAAACTGAATTTGAAGTTCAAGATCATTCCAGGGATTATCCATTCTTTTTGCAAAAAGAAAGATTTCATACACAAAATTTACATATTCATGTGTTAGCGGTTAAAACCACTTTTCAACAGATATGAGAGGTAAATTCCACTTAATATTATCAATGCTGAGGATCTGAAGGCATGAAAGAGCAATTGCCTGAGAGGACGGATAACACTAATGCTTTCGATTTTCAAAGGGAAACCAGTCCTATATTTACAGAACGAGGTATATCATTTACTGCAGAGTGCAGCGAATGAAGTGGAGAGGGTGCGGCCAGGATACAGCCCTCGCCACTCCAACTGCAATTACCACCGGGCCGGGTTAGCCTAGCGCTGACTATGAGATGTCAAGCCAGAGTATGCTAACGCGAAAGGACTTTTTTAAATATATTGTACATTTTCAACTGAATTTGCATTCCTTAAAGTTAATTGGAGCAATATTAATGCATGCAATCACTAGATCTATTTCTGTTGTAACTCACTAAACTGAGAATCTGATATTCACTCTCTGTTCAGTTTAAGTTTCTCCTCATTTTCTTTCATCAGAAATTTATGGTGATACGTTTGCTTTTTTTGCAGAACACCTGGCCGGAAAAGTCCCGGACGTCATGGCGTTAAACACGACCAGCTGCACCTACGCACCCAAGCAGGGCACAGGGTGCCAGGAATGGGGTTCTTCCAGGCATCTGCCAACCATTTACAGCTGGGGGGTAGGGGTTGGGGTGGGCAATATGGTAAAAATATCATATCATGATTTTCTTCATTCAGGATCACGATCCACAATCTTATCACAGTTGCTTTTCATGTTTCTTTTTTAAGACTATTTTGCAAGTTATATAACATTATAACCAGACTAATTACCCTATTTTAGAACATATATAAGGTAGCAAAACTGAAAAGAAACTGTGGAGGAGGTGAAAAACGTTCTTTGTGCTGCCATCTGACGTGCAAACTTTATCTGCACAAATTTTGCAAGTAACAGCTCCGAGTCAGTTTTGGAAAAGCCAAACAAATCCCATATTACTGATGTTGAATTCTTTTTAGGGATTCCTCCATGTTGCCAACAAATAGGGAATGTGTTGCATGTTGCGCATTGCATGTTGGGAGAGAGGAAGAAATCCAAGGTACTACCTTGAAACAGATTAGGCTGACAAAACAACTTTAGATACATGTATGAGCCATATAACTGCATTGTAGCATGGATACTAACAATCTCCCCGTAATTGCAGATGGTGGAGAAATTTTAAATGTTCATGGTCTAATATCATCACACCACACAGCCGTCCCAGAGGGTGACAGTGGGATGGCTGGCAAACACCGATGATCACTGGAACCAAGAGCTGAAAAGACATCACAAACCCAGTTACATATCACTCACATATATTAGGCTTTAGGTCACTGTTTTATTCATATATAATCTATTTAAGTAATTCATGCATGCATTTGGTGTATCCACTTGCCCAATTCAGGGTCATGGGGGTCTGGAGCCTACCCTGGAATCTACCCTGGAAAGTCTAAGGTCAGACTTTTTCTTACTTTCGATTCTTTACAGACATTATAGCGCAGGGAGTTTAAGTTTCACTAAAACATTTTTACTCTCAGAAAAAATCTTAACTAGCTTTGCAATTTTAACTATCATTACTTCTATAGATTATCTAATAGATGTTTAAAAATCTGTTTAAAGTTGACCTCGCTTTTGCATGAGCCAAGCATGCGCTCTCCGAGACAATCGTAACCATTTTCATCTTTGCTGTTTAAATCACTCCTAGACATGTTCGTGAGAAATTTCTGAACTCCTTTAGTTTTATAAATACCCCAATATTTATGACAACAAAATCACATCACCAGGACAGCACACATTTAGTGTGCTGTCCTAGTATACTAAACAAAATACATAAAAATTTCTTGTCCTACAATTCTGATCTTTTTGTTGTATTTGTTCTTCTGACCGGATCGCAATACATTTTTTTTACTTTGTTTATCATTGTTTTCTGAGTTCATAACTATTCTCAAGGTGGCATCTGTATTGTGTTTCAGAGCCCAGCTATTTGCATAACCAATTGACAAAGAAAGTGTTTCAAGTCGCACCCCAAAGTACCAAAGAAGTACCCCAGCTGGTTTTGCATTTTTGGTGCTGCAACTTTTGGTACTGGTACTCGACCAGAAGTCAATGGAAAAGTAAAAGTACAAAAAGTACACTAGATAGTGCGGTGGAAAAGTGCGCTAAATGAAACAGGATAATGTTATGCCTGCCACTGTGCCTAAACCAAACATCCAAGCGCATTGGTTTATTGTCGTCAATTATGACAACCTTGCCACTAAGATGACTACATGTGCAAAATGACAGCATGAATGCATCTAGCTATCCCACAGGGGAACTCCTCCCCTTCGCTAGGAAAAGGAGTGGGGGAGCTTAGTGATGGAGGGCAGTTTGCCGGAATCACCCGGCATTCCCTGATATGGCAGCAAGGGGCTCCATGGGGGCAGGCTTAATCGCAGGGCCCCCAGGGTCTCCTCTCCAGCGTGATTGCACACCTCTTGCCAGTCAGGTGCCTCCGCAGATAAATTGCAGCCCCCCGCGCCTCCCTTGTAATGGGGGGCTCCGTGTCGCCCACTCTATTCTCATCCAAATGCTGCTGTTTGTCATGGTAATGGGCCTCATTTTCTCGGCGCTCGGCAGCGCTTAACGTGGGACCCGAGCAGCAGCTGGGCGCCGGGGCTACATTCCGGGACCCAATGGCGGGACGTCCAGCTTGCCGTACCGCACCATTGTTTGGGCACTTTCCGTTTCCGTCACTGAAAATATTAGCACTGAGCTAAGGGCTAAACATGGGCAGGGACACCGACGGCAGCGCGAAAACTCCATGCCTCAGCAGATTCCCGCCGGTGGTGATTAGCGCACTGGCTGCTCGCTCCAGCCAGGCCAGAATGAAATGCTACACTTCCTTCAAGGACTCTTTATCAGAGCTTGAAGTCTATAAGCATCGCCATTCTTTAATTATTCCAGTATTTCTACATTACTGTCCATATTCCTCAGCTCCATAAGAGTGAGACGGAAATATTTTCAGCTTCAAAATGTGGGTGGTAAACAGCACATACTGCAAAAATGTCGGGTCAGGATGTGGAACTCATGAGAACGACCTGACTTCTGCAAAATTCCAGAAAACTAAAAAAAAAGCATAAATGCTGACACATTTCGTGAAAGTCGGCCCTTTTGTGATTTGTTGACAGCGGCGCGGGTGTGGGAGAAGGGGAGGGGGGTAAGAATTCCTTTCCGGATGGGAATTGAGAGGTTGCCAACTGTTGTTGACCCCTCTTTGGAAAGCTCCGGAGTGAGCGGCTGGGAGTTATGCCCTGGGGACATCCAGCCATCCTGCTCCAGCCCCTGGGAATTCCTCCATAGTTATATGCACAATCACTGCACACAGAGCCACAAGCCTGCACACTCTGCCTCACCCCACATTATGACCACAGGCCTGCATCATATATATGGACCTATACATAATATTGGTCCAGTGATGTCTTGGTACAGGAACAATTCTGAATTCTGAATTTTACTAAAGGTTTTTCAAGACTATTCCGTGACTATTTCAAACACCATTTTGCTATGAAACTTTGAGAGAGTTTTTTAAAGCGAATGTATACGTGAATTAAATGCAGGTATCCATCGACTTACGTCCGGGTTTCATCCCAGAAGTGAGGAGGTAAGTCAATTTGGATGTAACGTGATCATTATAGGGGAGAGCTCAAATATACTGTATAACATGAGATATAGTATCACACATCCAACAAAACCTCTGTAATGGCAGTGCAATCGACTTGTTTTGGTTTTTGCCAAATGCTGCACACATGGTAAAATACATCTGGTAAAGTCTGCTGCTTCAGTCGTCTCTCGATAAATTCTGAGCCTCTTATGGGACGTAAATACAATCAGACGTCACTCAACAGGACGTAAGTCGACGGATGACTATTGAAATTTAATTGTGCACTGTTAAAAAATGGTGAAATAATATTTTGAATATATATACTCACACACACACACAATCATGTGATCTTTAGCAGTAATTTTTCAGGTTACCATGTTTAACTGTTCTTGAATTGTGAAAAACATCAGTCAGATGCTACAGCCTAAACAGACCTTTGAAAAAAGGTATTATTTCTTTTAGTGTGCTTGTGATTTCCCTATAATCCTATTTCTCTCTATCCTCTTCTCATTCTGCAGGGACCACACTGAAGCACTGGACAGAGTGTAAACAATGAGTTGCTGTGATATTCGCAGATTTGCCGAGCCTGGCTCTGCCTGTAAGTCAGCTACAGATCCCTGTATGGCAGGATAAATGGGGCTGCCTATTGTGTGCCTAATCAGGGGCAGATTTATTCTTTTATTTCAAACTCAGAGATACTAATTTTGTCCACTTCAGCTGCAGTATTACAACTTGATAGCAAAAATGTAAGACCAGAAGGAAAATAAAAACTTTTTCCATGAATTACAAGACCCTTCATAATACTTAACATATTATGAACTGAGAGAAAAGTGAGCACGTCTTGGTAAATAGTTATGATAAGAAAATACGATGTGACAATTCATTATATAATGTGAATTTGCATGGCTCACAG
Source organism: Mormyrus iriodes (assembly GCA_011763525.2). Taxonomy (NCBI): domain Eukaryota; kingdom Metazoa; phylum Chordata; class Actinopteri; order Osteoglossiformes; family Mormyridae; genus Mormyrus; species Mormyrus iriodes. The sequence goes on from JAAGVU020000032.1 coordinate 10,279,391, forward strand.
ATACGGTACATACAGCCTCATACCAAAATGACCAAATTCATAAGTAGATGGTCTGTTCTTCCTTACTGAGGGGGGAGCAAGATTCTTCTGTCTGTGACGGTACAGTAT
>JAAGVU020000032.1:10284498-10289351 GCA_011763525.2 Mormyrus iriodes
CTGTGAGCATTCCTGTTTCCCAACCGTACACAAAGTGCAGCTGTACAAATATTAACCTGCAGAATACGTCGCTATTTCACACTTACATTTAGCGTACCCTGTATTTACACATCACTTGCATTTCTTTTCACCTCATTTATGCACCTTACCATAGGTACCAGTTTGAAATTATACTCATTTTAGTGCCTATTGAGTCAATAATGAATTACGATAATAGCTGTGGAAGCCAAAGCAAGACTATACATAGGGAAGGTCGGTGTAAGCTACATGGAATTAAACTGGTATCTGACCATTAAAATGTGGATATCAGGAAGCGTTCTATTTCAGATGCATGATTTAAATGGTTTAATTCTGAATAATACAAACATGAGATGGCTTTGTATCACTATTAATGGATCCCTGAAGGAAAGATTCACAGTGCTATAAGCAAACAGATAGAAACCATAGAGAAGCAAGTGGCATAGACACAAGCAGCATGCTGATTTGCTCCACTGGGCTGCCACTGTGTGCTTTAATTGTTCATACACTGAATGAATACATAAATAGGTAGTTCTGTATTTCGCCAATGATAATAACTCTATTTTTAGATCCTGAACCTAAATTGCTACTTGTTTCATGTTACCATGGAAATCTTCCACAATGTCTATGATTACTTTTTGTTTCTTTGATGTGTAATTTGCGTGTGTCTTTTTACATGACCACAACATATTCCACTCATGTAAATGTTATTTAAAAAAAAAAATTCGTTGGAAAGTTTCAAGCATAGTTCTGTTAACAACATGCTTTTCTGGGTGCATTTTAACATTCAGTGTGGAATCATCATGTGAAAACAGATGGATAACATCCCATCCTCTCCTTGGCATGGAGGTTACCTGACCAGTTTCTGTTTTTGTACATAATGCAGACATTCTTCACAATATTATATTATTTTGTAAATATTACATACAAAAAGGTTTCTTTTTAGCATTTTGCATAGTAAATATAGCTAAAGTGAGAGGGAGATTAAAAATTCATATTAGCCTCAAAGTCATGTTAAACTAAAATGTGTAAAGTGTAATATGAACTGAATAACGGCTCAGGTTAGGGCTGATATTTCTTCTCTATGAATGTGAACCTCGGAGTCTCTTCTATACAGTCAACAGCCAGTTCTGGCGGGCATATCATTGAGAATCAATTACAGTATGCAAATTCCTCCACACATTTGGGTTTATAGTTCCAAACTGCAGTCACGTATATCAGCTGGTTTGTTTCATCACAAAATAACACTGGGAAACAATGTAGTAGGATGACTGCATTCAATTTTGTCTCTGAGCAAAGAATTATAATGTAGGACTGAGTGAAACTACATCATATATAATTAACTGATATTTCCTTTTTGATGATTAAAAAACATATTAAATGGCTTTTTAAAAAACTGCGATCTAAGCCCATAATAACATTAGCACATTAATTTTTCGACTTTTGATCAAAGTCAATTCTTCCAGGGGTTGGGGTTTACCACAACAGCTTTTTATATGATGCAATGTTTATTTCACAAAAGAGGCCTTCAGAGAGATGGCTGGGGGGCACCATTTCACTGTTTTTATGAAGCTGATCTGAGGAGAAAGCGAAATGTGCTGGAGAGCTGGGATATTATACAGATCCAAGGAAATTAACACAGTGGAGTGGGCGACAGCCTTAAACAAAGCACAGAATATGCTCCTTCTATACCTGCAGAGCTTGCGTTGAATGAATTTCTATTCTTTTATTAAAAAGAGACTTTAATTTTCTTTTAATTAAAATACTCCAGCCTAAAACAGTTGCACTTAACTACAGAAACAAGTTTCTATCAATCGTGTACATTGCAACTAAAGAGCTTCAGATAAATTGAAAATGCACCAGTAATATCGCATTTTAATGGAAAGAAGGCACATCTGTGAAAAGTTTTCTCTCAGTCCTGAATCAACTGTTAATAACTTAAGAGCAGGTGCATTAATGTCAGGAGTATCGGAGGGGCATGGATTCCCAGGCAGATTCAGGGGGCCCAGGGCTTGACAGGGGCCCTTGAATACGTTGAATAATATGTAAAACTTGGCAGGGGCCCAGAATTTCTAGCTACGCCCCTGATTAATGTAGGTCAGGGCTAATCAAACCACAGTTCTCAAGGGCAGAGCATTGCTGAATTTCCAGCCTTGCTTTACCTGTGAACCAGGTGTGAAGCCTCTATGGCCAATCAGGATCGGTAACTATTAAACTAACAAGCCTGGCAGAACTGAAAACAAAGCCTGGATTTGTAAATGAGGGCCACATTTGAAGAGCCCTGATGTAGGCTATGGGACTCTCATCCGATTGGCTGCTTCTAACCAAAAGAGCACCTTCAACCACTTAAAATATGGATCATAATTTCCTGACAAGCTGCCCCTTGGTCTGAATACAGCGCCTTTAGCAAGGCATAGAGGGTGGATGGGGCCCAAAGGCCTGCCAGTCTCAGGGCTTCTCCATAGCTCTTTGGGGAACATGATTACACATGTTTGAAGGCTAGGTGCTCATTCACAAGCTGCTTACTCTACAAACGGCCCATGCCATCTCACTGGAAATCCCATTTCCGAACATCACAAAGAACCTCCAGCTCTAGGCTACACCACCTCCAGATACTCAACACTTGGTATCGGATTGACAGTAAAGAAAACATGTTCATTATTAAAGTGGTAATGATCAATATCCACTGTGTGATGCTTAACTTAATCTGTTTAATTTAGAGGTCAGGAGTACACACTGGTACAGCGCATTTCCACACCCAGCACACAACAAACCACTCATGGATGAGCAGCACCCATGCAGCAGAAGATACCTCAGCCCAACACTAATTCAAATGGAATGGAACAGTGTGAGGTGCCATTCCTGCCATCAACCCCCAAGTTTTCCCTGTAAAGGGGAAGCCCTGCTTGTAGGGCTGCATGTAGGTTAACTTCATATCCAGGATGAAGCAATTGTAGGCCTTGCTCAAGGGCCCAATGGAGGTGAATCATTCCTAGCATTCGTAGGATTCAAACCGGCAACCTTCCATTTCCCCACAATAAATCCTCTGCAGATCCCTAGCCACAGAGTCACCACTCTTCCCTGTTTAAGTTAGCTAAAATTTTAATGGAATACTGCTCTCAATTGGACTCATTGTACCTGTAATCAGAATCCTTGATAAAACATCTTTCCAGAGCTGTCCCCCCTTAAAAGTATTTAGCTAATTTATAGTACAAAAAGACTAGTAGCACATTTTAGCATTCTGCTAGGGGATGGTGCATAGCATAGGCGGGCTCAGCCTCTGTGCCTGCCATCAGAAGGTTCCTGGTTTGAGCAGAATAGTCACATGTCTTTGAGCTCTTGAGTACGGCCATTAAGTCCTGGGTGCCATGTATGTCTTAAGGAGAACAAGATGGGGTAAGAAACAGAAAGATAATTTCCCCACAGGGATTAATAAACTATTACTATTCTATTTCTGTGATTCAGATTTAAACATTATTCAAATGAAAATGCTCTGATTTTGCATGAATCACAATTTAATATTTGGGAAAGTCCATACATAACAGTACTATTCTGCATGAAAAGTACTATTTAAAATGCAAAAGTTCATACTGAATTAATACAGTTGTGTTCAGTTGTTGCTGTAACAATTGAAATATTTATCCATCCTTCTGTCCCTCCATCTATCTATTCATCCATCCATCCATCTAAAAATAAAATCATGAAATATTCATTAAGGCTTGGAACACAATGAGCATATCAAAAATGGCACTGATTTGTGTTAAGGTGTTGGGGGTACAGTTGATATTATCAGTGCTCCTTATTTGTGTTAAGGTGTTGGGGGTACTGTTGATATTATCAGTGTTCCTTATTTGTGTTAAGGTGTTGGGGGTACAGTTGATATTATTGATCCTCTTTATTTGTGTTAAGGTGTTGGGTGTACAGTTGATATTATCAGTGCTCCTTATTTGTGTTAAGGTGTTGGGGGTACAGTTGATATTATCAGTGTTCCTTATTTGTGTTAAGGTGTTGGGGGTACGGTTGATATTATTGATCCTCATTATTTGTGTTAAGGTGTTGGGGGTACAGTTGATATTATTGACAAATAACATCATCAAAGCACTGATCTAAAGTGATAAAACCTGTATCAAACTCTGTGATAAACAACATGTGCATGTTTATATACTAGAATATATGTGAAATTGTAAGAATGAGTCATCAAGGAGACCAGTTTCTCATAACTCTCATGAAATGCATGCTGTGATATTCGCCATTTGGGGCTGCCCAGTGACACCACAGACACACCAAGAAAAAGGAAAGAGGCAGATCTTCGAGATTCATGATGCAGGAGCTCCCTTCTCAGGTGTGCCAACGCATTTAGCCTACAAATGAGAGTCACGCTGTAATGAACCATAACCATAAGGAGTGGCTACTTCTGTTATTTTTACATGACGGTTCACATTGTCTACTGCAGACATGCATACGCCCAAGACGCGTGATCACCGTGATGTTTGGGAATCTCTCACTCACAGCTGCGCTGGGCGGCGGGAGATGACACCAAAAGGGTGCAAAACAATGTTTAAACAGCGACTCCGACATGTCAAGAGGGGATTCTCACAACAAACCAGCAAGTCACATGAACTCTCTAGGTGTGAGAAGTGTCCTGCTGGGCCCCATTTGGGGGGGGGGCAATTGTACCCCCAGCATCTTAACACAAATAATGAGGATCAATAATATCAACTGTACCCCCAACACCTTAACACAAATAAGGAAGATCGATAATATCAACTGTACCCCCAACACCTTAACACAAATAAGGAGCACTGGTAATATCAACTGTACCCCCAACACCTTAA
>JAAGVU020000032.1:10324464-10335079 GCA_011763525.2 Mormyrus iriodes
CCCCCCCCAACACACACACAACGCAATCTCTGGGTTTTAGCCCCCTTTTTTTAAGTTACAGCACCTCCACAAAATGTGCACGCCACATTAAAATGCTGAAATTGTCCTCTGCGGCATGGCTGACTTCTATAAGGTAACCTTTACCTTTTCATGTAGCTAATTTATTCGCCGGAAATTCACATAAAGCGGAGAGACGTTCATTCAGGCTGATAATAATTTAGCTACGGAAACAGGAAGCAGATGAAATTAAAGGGATGGGGCATTCTCTATGAAGTGTGACTGTGAGCCGTACTTTTGAAAGGTTTAACGTGATAAATAAATGTAATTGTTATAACAATCACGTCGCATCTCAATATGCTGGTGCTGGCATGCGTTTTAATTGCATTTAAACGTTCAGACAGGAGGAAAGGAGATGATCTTTTTAAACATAAAAGGCTGGGATCTCTTCTGGGTCCAGCAAAACTAATAGCATGTAGCAGTGGAAAATGCGCAAGAAGAGGCTGACCCAAAAGCCTGAAATCTGAACGTCAGGTGGGTTTTAGAGCTCCCCCCCTCCATGAAATAGGGCAGAGAGCAGAAGCTTTTAGTTAATGACACATAAACAGCCCTTAAAATTTATGCTTACAGGATTGTTGGGTGACTTTAAATGTAATTACTGGGCATTCCGAGTGCCAAGGGAGGCTAGGAAAACAGAGCAGGTCCCGGAGGGTCCAGATAGTCAGCAAAGCTGAAGAATCCTGCAGTGAAGGAATCACTAACCAAACCAAACAGGAGACAAAAAAAATAAGACACTGCGGAGTCGATGAAGATGGTTTTAGTGCCGAGCTAAGGAAGCAGCCAGCAGCCACTGCTGCTCTCTCCGCACTGACAATGGGGAGCCACTGCTGCTCTCTCCCCGCTGACAATGCAGAGCGACCACTGCTCTCTCCTCGCTGACAGTGGGAAGCCACCACTGCTGCTCTCGCCACGCTGACAATGGGGAGCCACTGCTATCCTCTCCCAGCTGACAATGGGGAGCAACTGCCACTCTCTCCCCGCTGACAATGGGGAGCCACTGCTGCTCTCTCCTTGCTGACAATGGGAAGCCACCACTGCTGCTCTCTCCACGCTGACAATGGGGAGCCACTGCTATCCTCTCCCAGCTGACAATGGGGAGCAACTGCCACTCTCTCCCCGCTGACAATGGGGAGCCACTGCTGCTCTCTCCCCACTGACAACGGGGAGCCACTGTTGCTCTCTCCATGCTGACAATGGGGAGTCACTGCTGCTCTCTCCTAGCTGACAATGGGGAGCCACTGCTGCTCTTTCCAAGCTGGCAATGGGGAGCTACTGCTGCTCTCTCCCCACTGACAATGGGGAGCAACTGTTACTCTCTCCACGCTGACAATGGGGAGCCACTGCTGCTCTCTCCACACTGACAATGGGGAGCCACCACTGCTCGCTCCTAACTGACAATGGGGAGCCACTGCTGCTCTCTCTTCGCTGATAATGGGGAGCCACTGCTGCTCTCTGCACACTGACAATGGGGAGCCACTGCTGCTCTCTACACACTGACAATGGGGAGCCACTGTGGTTCTCTCTCCACTGACAATGGGGAGCCACCGCTGCTCTCTCATCTTTGACAATGGGGAGCCACTGCTGCTCTCTCCACAATGACAATGGGGAGCCACCACTGCTCTCTACCTGCTGACAATGTGGAGCCACTGCTGCTCTCTCCCTGCTGACAATGGGGAGCCACTGCTGCTCCACACATTTAGCGCTTAATCGAGGCAGCTTGAACTTGGGCTAGGGCGGCAATGACAATTACGCCAGAATGGCCCAGAGCTCGAGGGGGCCCTTCTTGCGTCCTTGGGGGCCCTGGGACCAGCAAACACTGGGATCTGGCAAAGCCAGTGGAAAGCCCCCAGCAGATGGTTGAGAATGTTCAGTTAAGATGGTGACTGAATCAGTGAAATGGATGTCACCGACCCCCCCAACCCCCCTGCGAGATGTCAAAAGCACCTTTGGGGCCGTACTGAAGTGCCCCCCCCCCCAAGGCCCAGGTCAAATAAATAACCATAAACGTTCAGGCGGCTAAAGTATGTGCTTGCCCTCCCCCCCCAAAAAACAATGAAGGGCCAGATGATGTGAGGAAATGACCTCCTTTGGGCCGGTTCTGGGAAAGTATTCAGCCGGGCTTTTGTGTAAAGGGGGAAAATGATGGCTTATGAACGAGACACTGTCCCGGGAATTAATGAGCCAGATCCTTTGCATTGATGCACTAACGCTTTGTTACTCATACCCAAAGTCCCCTTAAAATAAAAAAGAGATACTTTATTTTATTCATCCCAAACTGCACTGTATTACACAAGAGACTGCTGCTGTGTTTAATCACCTGTATCAACAGGTGATTAAAAATTATTTGGTTATTTATCTGTGTTTTCATAAAAATGGCAGCTATGAAGCTTACAATATTCCAACCAATCCATTCACATTTTTAGCATTTATTTCCAAGCTAAAATTGAATAATACAGAAAGAGATATTCAGTAATGAAGTAATTCATAATCCAGCAGAAACGCAAAAACCCCATAACCACTGAGCCTCGTATGCCAGTGAAAGAGGCGGGCCCAGCGCATAGGGGAAGCTCAGCTGACAGGGAGCTCAGCGCTGCCACCATGTGCCTTGGCGAGAGCATCACATCAGCCCGAGGACATATGCGTAGGCTTTAACCCCCGAGTGACCACGGGACCACCTGCCGAGCTGCTGATGGAGGGGGTAAGACCGAAAATCTGCACTTTTACTGTGGGGGATGGATGTGCAGGAAACTGAGGCAGGGTGCTGCAGGGGCGCATGGTATAATGGGGACAGAGACAGTTTAGCTATAATATCACGTCTTAGCTTTACCATTGCCTGTCTTTCAGTTAGAAGCATCTGTACTGGAAAAGAATGGAATTTCTATGTTTATATATAACCGATAAAGACAACATTGTTTACAAACAGCACCTACAGGTAAATGTAAGAAATAATTACATATATTTAACACTTTGTGAGGTTTATTGTTAAAAATCTTTTTTTTTTTAAAGAATAGTACATTTTTTGCATAACTATATTCTGTACATTTATTGTATATTAAGAGTTACTGTAAGTAATCCAGAGGTAGGATAAAAAACATCAGATGAATAGAATAAATAATAATTATAAAATTAATAAAAATTATTCACTGGCCATTTAGGGGGTAAACATTTTTCAGAAGGAAATGAAGGAATACTTCTGAAAACAAGGCCCACAAATGCAGAGACTGCAGCTTGCAAGTACAGCTTTAAATTACCTATGAGAGTCTCCTGGTCAAATGGGCTGTTGATCCAGTTAGCTATGTGATTTATCAAAATGATTAATTAGACACTATTAGCAAAAATTGTAAAAATTTTACAATGCCCAGCAAAATGTGCATCTTCCTGAAGCCAGGCAACCCATGGCAGTTAGAAATTAACATTTTTTCAAGTAAAAAATTTATTTATTCATTTAAATGGCACATTTTATTTTATAGAAAAAAAATAAATATGCATACATGCATATTATATGTATAGACATATACATATACATGCACAAACATGCACACACACACACACACACACACACACACACGCACACACACTCACAGGACCTGAATAGCCCTCATTTTTAAGAGCCTGGGTTAGCCCACAGTCAATTTCCATCCTGGAAGTGGAAGCGCACCTTAATTACCTGAAATGATGATAGGCTTATATCAATACATCCTTGAACTTAAAAAGCCTTGAGCAGTTTTCAATCAAATCATCACAATGGCTCTTCTTTAAGATAATATGGATAAAGCATTACTGTTATAGTATCAAAATTCAAAAAAAGTAGCACAAAATTCTTTTTTTTTTTTTAGCTTGATGAGTCTCGCTATTATTCTCCAGAGCGTTTGAACGTTATTGAGCACATTAAGGTGGGGTAAATTAAGCTAGCTCTTTGAAATGTGGCTTCAGCCATCAACGCCATTAGAAATGCCAGTTCCATGACGTAGATTACACGAGTAATTGTATGTACCAATTTCCATTTTTTTCTATCATTACATTAAATGCTGGCATTTATATGAAGAGTATCATCACTCTAAAGAGCAAATAGATGAAAATAAAAGTAAGCACATTAATGTCACTAATATTATTAACACTACTACTACTGATATTTTATATGTAAAGGGGGACAGGAGTTTAATAAATCTGGAATTCACCAAGAAAGTAAATTTATTATACTGTTTATTTTGACCATTTGTACAATAGTTAAAATATATGTGACAAGTCTTAAAAATGTCAGATAATTTATACAGCAAATAGCCGATATTAGCAAAAGAATGTAATGAATGAGAACATAGAGAAATATGACAGCTTCAAAGCAGGGCGGCATGAGTCTCCATGAGGAGACACAGCAGAGTGTGAGAGGGGCCAGCCAGCATGGCAGATAAGAGATGGAAATTGGCACTGGAGCAAATGAGGGTTATTCAGTGCCTGATAAGCACCTATTTGCTTTTCGTCATAATGCCCTCTCGCACTTTATAAATTATCATTTAATTATACTGACAAGGGGTAATTGTCAAATAAACCCCCCAGTATAAGCGGACCCTCAGGCAGCCCTTACGTGCAGGAAAAGGGGGTTGTTTTTTTTTTTAAAGAAGCGGTTCAACCTGGTTGTTTTTCACCAGTAAAACCTTCCTTTGATTCATTAATACTACAGATACATCTCAGAAACAGGCACAAAGACACGGGCAGTTATGCATTAAGAAGTGTTGGGATGTTTTAAGTTTCCATTATAGGATAGCATATTTTTAAAATGTACTTCTTTCTAAAAATATATTTGACATTATGCAGTGCACAGGGAGATCCTTAATTATTTCATCACGTACTTAATATTTAGACAACTGGACAAATCTTTTCGACTACAAACTCTTCATAAAGCCAAAGCCGCCTCAACAAAAAGTTATATTTTCATTAGACTGTCATTCAGCTGTGGATCGAAGAGAAAATAATAGCATATTTTCACCAATAACTCACCATAATGTAGATACCTTAAGAAAAATTAATTTAACCTTTGAATTTACTTAAATATTATGCCCTTTTTAACTATAGCTGTAAAGCTTTAAAATTGTTGGATAAAATCTTCCCCAGACACCATTAACAGTAATTAATTACACTCTGTGTTTATCTTTCTGACTGGGCAAGCAATACCGGTTTTCTGCCTGGACCCTGTGACCTCAACAGCAGTACATGGCCTCTCTCACACCGTATCACTCTGTTTCCAGGTTGTTAAGAGCAGCAAAGCTCACGCAAAGCCCCCCGTAAGAACTAATCTGAGTGACCCCATAACTGGCACAAAGACCTTCCCGTAGCAAAGGGGGGGCGGGATTAGGCTGCACCCCCAAGCTCCTACAGCATGAATGTATGACCTATGGTCTGGCCACTCGCTGTGTGGAAGCTTCCGGACAGTAGTGTGGCAGGTGGCGGAAAGGCGATGCGTCAGCCGAACACAAGTGGGGAGTAATCTACAGCACCGGAGCACCAGACACCCCCCATACCCCCAATGACCAGCCAGCCCCACACTGCCCCGGGGGGGGCGGATTGGTAATTTGTTTGCCTTTTAGTAATGCAAGGCAGCGTTTAATGCAGAGCTTGAGCATTTTGTTTCATTGTGAAGGAGGGACACAACACAAACCAGCCTCCTGTTTAGTTACTTTCTTTTAGCAAGTTTACCCCCCCACGCCCCACAAAAATGTGACTTCCTCCTAAGAAGAGATAAGGAGTGTAAAGACACTTTAAGGCCTGAGATGGGGAAGAGTGAAAGAGAATCAAAAATGAATTGGAGTCCTGATTAACAAAGGTAGATGTGGAAAGCTAGGCGCGGAAGGGTAGGTACGGAATGGCTAGGCACAAAAAGGCTAGGCGGAAAAGCTAGGCGCAGAAAGGCTAGGTGCACAAAGCCAGGCGCAGAAAGGCTAGGCTCAGAAAGGCTAGGCACGGAAAGGCTAGGTGCACAAAGCTAGGCTCAGAAGGGCCAGGCGGAAAAGCTAGGTGCGGAAAGGCTAGGTGCACAAAGCTAGGCGCGGAAAGGCTAGGCGCGGAAAGCTAGGCGCGGAAAGGCTAGGTGCACAAAGCTAGGCTCAGAAAGCTAGGCACGGAAAGGCTAGGCACAGATAGGCTAGGTGCGGAAAGCTAGGTGCAGAAAGGCTAGGTGCACAAAGCTAGGCTCAGAAAGGCTAGGCGGAAAAGCTAGGTGCAGAAAGCTAGGTGCAGAAAGGCTCGGTGCACAAAGCTAGGCTCAGAAAGGCTAGGCGGAAAAGCTAGATGCGGAAAGATAGGTGCACAAAGCTAGGCTCAGAAAGGCTAGGCGGAAAAGCTAGGTGCGGAAAGCTAGGTGCACAAAGCTAGGCGCGGAAAGCTAGGTACAGAAAAGCTAGGTGCACAAAGCTAGGCTCAGAAAGCCAGGCGCAGAAAGGCTAGGTGCACAAAGCTAGGCTCAGAAAGCTAGGCACGGAAAGGCTAGGCACGGAAAGGCTAGGTGCACAAAGCTAGGCTCAGAAAGCTAGGCATGGAAAGGCTAGGCGCGGAAAGCTAGGCGCGGAAAGGCTAGGTGCACAAAGATAGGCTCGGAAAGCTAGGCACGGAAAGGCTAGGTGCACAAAGCTAGGTGCAGAAAGCTAGGCACGGAAAGGCTAGGCACGGAAAGGCTAGATATGGAAAGGCTAAGCTCAGAAAGCTAGGTGCAGAAAGGCTAGGTATGGAAAGGCTAGACGCGGAAAGCTAGGCGTGGAAGGTAGGCACGGAAAGAGAGACAGAAACATGCTTTGATGCAGCAGTTGCGCTGAGCTGGGCCTGGCGTGACCCAATGCACTTTCCGAGCAGAGAATTTACACTGAGCCCCCGAGTGCTACAAACTGCAGCCTGGTGTTCGGATGCCATCTATTGGAATAACCGCTCATATTACTCTGGAAAAAAAGTATCCATGCTAGTCTTTACAATTAAAAGACTTCCAAAATTCAGATGCTGCTCATCTTAGAACAAAACAACAGCAAGATGTATGTATTAAGTTTTTCGCCTCGCAAAAGCATCTGGGTGAGTGAAACAGCAAGAAAAATCGAAATGTTACACGTTAACTGTGAAATTACCCACATCGCTCAGCGGCACCCGGCTGAAAGGAATCGGCCGAATGCAAGGCGTGTAAATCTCAATTTCACATGCGGTTGACCTAGAAATCCCAAATTTATCGGATGAATAATGCATGGACGTGGAAAAAAGACTTTCTCCAAACGGATGTAGGTAGCATGTTTACTACGGCATCTCCTTCTATTCACACAAATTACCAGGATGAATCGGGCCCCGCACCCGCTCCTCCCCCAGGCACACTCCATAATTACACACACACACGTGCACATGGACATGCACACGCGAGCACCAACACTGTGACTAAAGCCTGCTTTGACAATTCCTGGAGCACATAAAAATGAAGACGTATAAAAAGCTTCCAGTATTAAGATACTGGTCGAGCGCTCATAATTAAACTATTATGCATTCGTCATGATTTTGCTGCCTAATACCTTATATGATCTCAGCAGAGTGGTTGGTATTCAGCCCGTGCCAGAGATAAATCAAACACCACATTTTTCCCCAATAATCACCATCTTGATAACAGACCCATGCAAAGCTAGCAGGGCAAAGATGGGGACCCCGCACGGCTTTCCCAGATGAGTTTTAACGGCATGGACCAAAAAAAAAAAGCACAGCCCTTCAAAATGGAAGCGTGACAATAGGTCTGGCCTTGTCGTTCCTTGTTTTGTCTGCAGGGGGCACTGCATCCATACAAACATGCAGGACTCCCATCCAGCTTGCTGCCAATTAGCCTCACCCATTAATTACTGATAATTAAGACGGCCACACATCTGGCACAAACTGCTGACCCCATCCCAAAAGATAATATGAAAAGAAACGAACTGATGCTGGGGCCAAAAGAAAGTCTGAAAAAGTTTAGAAACAGCATTTTAAATATAATGTTGCATTTGTAAGTTTATATCAAATCGTAAATGACTGGGAACAAAAAAAGGATATGCACACCACATGGGAAAGCTTATTATTATTTTATTTTACGTATAATGATTTATACTCATGGAATTGTGGGTAACTGGCTACAGGAAGCAAACTGCAGATAAGCATGGGGGCACAGACAGGGTTCACAGCACCTGACGGAGGTTCCTTTGCTCTCGTGACCCCACTGCTACCGGGCTGGCCAAAAACAGGGTCTCCATGGTTCAGTCCCCCCCCGCATGTCACGTCACGTCATGTCCTCAGTGGCTCGATGGAGAGAGAACAATGGGTTCATCTTAAGATTGACTGGGGAATGATTTGGGACACATTTGCCCCCCGACCCCCCACCCCGATCAATGTTGAGGGAAGCAGACTCCACCAGAGAGGTCTTTCATTACAGTCACACGCTGATAGAGACCCAACACTAATTGTAATAAAAAGTGCCGTCTCCGTGGAGCAGCTGGGGGGAGCTAACAGACACAGGCTGGCTTCACATGGCACGTTGCAGTGCTGAAAGCTGACGGCGGGGTCATCGAGGGTCTTGCACTTTCACAGAGCACCTAAACAGTATATAAAAGGCTACAGATAAAAGATCTTCTACGTAGCTGGTAATATGGGACATACGTTCCAGAAGTAAAATATGTGTTCAGCTTAATCAAAAACTGTAGGAAGGCCAACTGAGCCCTTCGTAAACGTGCAAAGACCTTGTGTATTAGAAACGAATCCATTTCTTTGCGAAGGACACAGTAAAACCAAACAATTGCGGTAATCAAGTCAGAATCATTTAAATGGAAGGGACCCACAATGCACTGCAGCTCCAGAAGACCTTGGTTTGTCACACCTGCAAGGAGTTATTGTTGCAAGCATCCTCTGCGGGGGAAAAAAAATTAGCTTTCAGTGCTTTTATCAAGGAGATGCTGCGGAAGGCAGTACTCTCCGTCAGTAAGTGCATTTTGGTCGAGCTGTAAGAACAGAAAGCTTGACGATACCTGAGAGGAGAGACAAAAACGAAGGAGGACACTGTGCCCTCAGCCATGGGCCTTTTTCTTTTTTTCGCGGGGTTTTATGAAGTGGGTAAACCCCGTCCGAGAGTGCTTCATTAAGAAGCCTGTCAGCATATTGAATTCTTCAGGCCGCTTTTAGCGGCAACAAAAGCCCACGATTATTTCCCTGCCCATTCGCTCTCGCATCTGTGAGCGAGGAATAAATCAGATAGAGATTGCGAGGGGCTATTCAGGCCAGCCTCGATTTGCTGCCTGCCTCTTTAAAAAGGCTGCCAAAATCAATACAAACTAACAATAACTTCACATTTCAGGAACCAATGTGAAAGGCTCTCCAAAATATTGAGACACATCCAAGTACATTTCAGCAAAGCTGATATTTATCAGAAGTCATTTGGCCTCAAACAGATGGTTTCTCTCATTGTGCTGCTGTCATCGGCGACTGAGATTTATGACAGACAATTATGGAGTCTGCTGTTAGCGGCCTCATAATCAGGCCTATTATTCAAAGAGCACCGTGATAAATTGACTTCTACTGTTTATCAGATATCAGACATTTCTGACAAATTTTCTTCTCTTTCCCTTCTCAGTATGGTAGCTCTTAATGGCATGGCAGCATAACCTAGTATGGCAAAAAAAAATCCTAAACGTTACAAGACAAGCAAAAGCACCCAATTATCTGTGAGTAATGCCTTTCCATTTCACCCTGTCCCCTGCACAGACCCTCTCAATCCATTCTGCTCCCTGTCAAAATGATAGCTTTCAGTCTGATGTTAGTCAATAACAGCATGCAGAGATCACACAAGCTCCGGCAATTGCCAATCACATTTTTTCTAACCTCTAAATGGCATGCAAGATGAAAAGTGACATTTATAGGCAAATTTGGCATGACGCGGAAATGTTTCACATTTGCCGGCGGAACATATTCAGGAACTCGGTGACATGTGATACGGCAGCAGAACCGGGGCGGAAATTAGTCCAGTCTGCAGTCCGAGGTGCGTGAAATATTTCGGTGCCCGTCTGGAGGACAGCCCAAATATGCTCTGTGGGCCCAAGAGCCTCTGGCTCGTTTCAGAATTCACCACATTTACAGTGAGCGCCCCCATTCAAACCACCCCCGCTAATACCTCACAGTCTTAAATTATGCAAAAATGCACAGAACATTATGCAGAACATTCTCAGGGTTCTGAGAAAAAAACTGGATCTTTTATTAATATATCATAGATAATAGGTATTGAATTTTAGTGGTTGCTGTGAACCAAATACTAATTAACTAATAATAATAACAGTGCTTAATAACTTTAAGTGCCATTCCCTGTGATCTATATCGATTTATTACATAGCAATGATTCTTCATGAAAAAGCAATAAATGACAAAAATAAAGCTACTCATTCAACTAGGCAGGTCCCATATACAGTCAGGCCCATAAATATTGGGACATCGACACAATTCAAATTTTTTGTGACACCACCACAATGGATTTGAAATGAAACGAACAAGATGTGCTTTAACTGCAGACTTTCAGCTTTAATTTGAGGGT
>JAAGVU020000032.1:10335179-10349735 GCA_011763525.2 Mormyrus iriodes
TATGTAAATACCCTCAAATTAAAGCTGAAAGTCTGCAGTTAAAGCACATCTTGTTCGTTTAATTTCAAATCCATTGTGGTGGTGTCTAGAGCAAAAAAAGATTTGAATTGTGTCGATGTCCCAATATTTATGGACCTGACTGTAATTTAAGGATGCCATTAAGCAATAGTTAACATGATTACTATGAGAATATTGTTAATTACTCAAATGGCTAAATTCTTCAAATGAATTCAATAGCAAAAGCATGACAATCAATCACTTTAAAATCAATCAACAGTTCTAACAAATGAGTTTCACACTGTATTGGGTTATGCAAGTCTATTATATTCTCTTAGCCAAATTTACTAAGTGACTTTATCAAGGTCCCGTAGGGGGAATATTAAAACAAAGACAATAACAGATAACGGACAACCTGCATTTTAACCATTACAGTCATCCAGGGTACCGTCTAATATAATAATAATAACTGTTCAAAAAGCAGAAAGTTACAACATACTACAAACATGACACTTAACATGACATGATACTACTTTTTTTCTTCAGTTCATGTTATTTTCTAAAATGCCACACAGGCCATTAAGGTACATTTAGAAGGAGTTCACATCCTATTGCCATTTTCCCTTCATACTGATCATACATCAACTGTCACATTGATATAAATCAAATAATCCAGCAAAAAATGCCAAAGCATATATGTATTTTATATATAGTAAATATCAGAATCAGAATCAGCTTTATTGGCCAAGTGTGTTAATCCACACAAGGAATTTGGCTCTGGCCGACGGTGTCTCTCCTCAACAGACAACAGACATACATACATACATACATATATACATACATACATACCACATACGAAATGAACATGTTATTTACAGACAATATACATCCAATAAATACAGACTATGTACAAACAAGAATATACATAAAAGTGCAATCTGTACATATGTACATATGTACAGATACATATATGTACATATGGATATGTTGAACCTTTTATACTGTACATCTATCATGTGCATCTTTAAAAATACACCTTCAGTAAAAGCAGTAGCACAAGGCTGTAATCTGATTTGTTATCAGGGAGCCCATAAGTGGAAACAGGAAATGAGCGAGAACAAGCAAGGAGCCAAGAGCCGCTGTAGACTAGAGTCTGAATCCAGGCTTTAACGCTACCCTGTGGAAGGGGGTCTAGACCCCCAGGATTTACATGCTAAGGTTCACACAGGCCTCACTTTGGAGGGTCTCTGGCCATATTAATTGTAGTTAGAGGGATTTGCGTGCTTAAATAAGGTTAGACCTGTTCAGCTGGGGTCTGCTAATAAACCGCTTTAATTTCCTGCCTTAAAGCAAAGTAGCACTTATGTTTCCACGGCGAGGCTCTAAGAAGGCACAGCAGTATCGGAGCAGCACAGCACCAACACCGGCTTGCTCAGGTCAGGACTTCACTGTTCTTGCATGTGATTTGACGGCACATGCTGCCATTTTGCCGAGTCATATACAGTCGTTGATAAAAAGACAAGTGTGGAAAATACTCAGAGTAAGGCTAAAGAACAGCGGCACCTGTTTTACAAGCACTCACGATGGGCTGGGGCATTAGCAGCCGGGTGCCACCGGGGTCAGGTGGCTAAGTACAGGCCTGCAGATAATGACAGGTCCTCGGGCAGCGGAGCGGAAGATGTGCTCATCACCGGCTGACAGGCCTGGATCCGCCAGCTCTAATCGCCGGTCAGTGTCGTCCCGACCCCCTCCACCACGGGACCCATGATGATGCCCCCCGCGGGCCAGTTCCCAGCACGGCCTAATTACAGCACATTCCCCCGATCTGTGCCGTTGTTTCTCGTTGCTCATGCGTAAGCATGTTTTTTTTTTTTAACGCTGCTCGCGTACTTCCTCAGCAGATCGTATGGGCAGATCAGAGCAGCCCCCCGAGAACTCGGCGACACGCAGAGAGGAGAAGCCACGCTTAACCACCACTGGCTTAACAGGCAAAGGGCTACGCAGAAATCACAGATAAAATCTAAAGGTTAGAACATCGATGCTGTTTGGCAACAAGTTTCTGGTCGCACAGCGACGCCGTGACGTGTGATTAAGGGAAGCAGGAGTCATTCCAGACAGTCATTCTCAACTCAATCAGCTCCCATCATAAACCACACATGGCTGCCTGCTGCTACAGCTATAAGCATCAGGGGTTCAGAGGATGTAGAGCTCTACGCCAGCACCTTCACATGCCTCTAACTGCTGCTTCACCCAGCCATGTATACTCACTACTGTAACTGCTACATACAGTTCAGAGTTATTTTAGCCTTTTTTGCTTTTATAAAAATTACTCAATCAGGTCATCAGTTCTAAAAATGGATTTCTGGGTTTTTCTCTAAATAAAAATTCAATACTGCAAAAAATTTAAATCACGTTACACTAAATTAAATCCAGCATTAACAGGTGTTTGCAGTGAGGGAATGGAAGGTGAATTCCTGGGCCACACAGGACCCTCAGTCGAAGTGTTTAACTTCCCTTTAGTGTGACTATACCTGTAGAGAAGGATGGTGCCGATAAAATAGCTCCAGTACCATGAACGGAAGATCGTGAGCCTGAAAAGGTGCAAGGCTCCAGCGCCAGCATCGGGTGGCAGCAGAGAGCAAAACAGCACCTTGAAATACGTATATATTGAGATTTGCGTTGCATATCCTAAGTTTTTTGTTTCAGTGCAAATTTTGACATTTGGATATGTCACAAGAGGAAACAAAAGAATATTTTTCAAGCAGTTCATCAGGGCGCTAGTGGGGGTGGGGGTTCTTGCATGAAATAATAATCAAGCATCTGAATACAAACTCAAATTGAAGAGGCAGTGATGGCAACGTATGCAACACTAACATTATTACAACCACTGGATGGCACTGACTGCGTGACAGCAAAGCTGGGGGCAGCCCTGTGGGGGGGGGGCGTCAGGCTACACGGGAGAGAAGGAGCCTCGTCTGCTGCACCACGAGCAGATTCACATGCATTGACACTCACATTCAAACCTCCATTTGACCTCCATTAGACACAGCAAGCTTCAGGAGTGAATATAAATGCATGAGAAACACCATAAGCAAAAATCCCAAAAGCATCCATTAATGACCCTTTAATCATGCCCACCCATCACCTTTAAAAACTGCAAATCATTCAGCAGCCCTCACCCCTGCAATGAAAAAGGTCAACAGCAATACATCTGGAATAAACTGCAGCAAACGGCAGAATAAGAACACTACTGTGAAGAAATAAAAACATTACAGCACATCTCCTGCATCTCAAAGTACTCCTCAGCTTCACTACCAAGGCACTGAGGTAAGGTGCCATCACATACAACAGCCCCTGAGGGCAGGGAGGATGTAAAAATCAGCACCAATGAGTCATTTTTAACTTGTGGCTAAAATACTCATATGTGTTGCGGACTGACTTGCGAGCGCAGCCAGAGGGACAGTGACGGGGGTGACGCTGCGCCCCCTGGACAAATCAAATTCTCAGCGGGTTCACCACAGAGCGCCACTGGGCTTGAATATTCTCAGACGTTCGCTTCATTGCGACCTGCGACCGACAGCAACGCAGAATCTGTAACAAAGGGCAACCAAAGTGATCCAAACCTGAAGGAGGAACGGCAAGGTCACTTTCCAGAAGATATTCCAGAGCCGAGAAGGAGGTTGAAGCTGGTGGACAGGAAGCTCTTCCTCCAGGGCAAAGCAGCTGCCAAGCAGGAGAACAGCTCCCAGCTCCATCTGAATCCCTCACTTTGTCTCACCCTTGATTCTCTTCTTTTTTTCATTGAAGAATCAAAGGCTTCCTCAGGAGTGCAGGCAGACAGGGCTGGCGTGTTCCACAGTTAGCAGAGACGTCTTCATGGTCCTCCAGTCAGAGCCTACTGTGGGGATCTGAAGTTCAGTCCTCCTCACAAAACAAACACACTGGTTTTTCAGTATTGTAACCCTGAGTCAGGCCTGCCTTTGAAATGCTTTCTACCCCACAACACAGACGGCTTTCATTATCCTCACAGTCGCAGCAAGGCCTAGCTTTAAAAGCTACTGATTTCTTTTTTCCTTTAGCCTCCCACACAAAGGAAGGGCATTTTGTAAATTACTTGCTCGTTTTAGATCAACAAAAGGTACTTTCATTGAAAACCCCCCATTTGATTTTGCTCAAATTTGATTACAAGGATTGAAAAAGGAAAAGGGAAAAAAAGAGAGAGAAAATAAAAAACAGATGGCATACTCATTCAGCCCCCTGAATGAGCTTTATCTGTGCCTTTTAAACTGTGGCAATCCACAAGCATTTCAGCTGGCTAAAAAAAAAAAACTTGACAAAAATTATTGGTTTGCTATTTCTCATACAACTGCCACAAGGAACTCAAAAGCCCCCCCCCCCCCACCCTCCCTCTCTCTCTTTCATAGAATCGCCTGCCTGGATCAAAATAATGGAGATTAGGTATTTCATTATAAATTACAGCCGGATATGGGGTGGGCTGTCATATTAATAGCAACCTGCCCATGGATTTCAGTGCGTGCTTTTCACCTAGACAATAGACTGTGGGGGCTACGCTCATATGTATTAGGCTTCATCTTCAGGCCTGATCGATTTTTCCATCCTCAAGACAAGAGGAGACATAACAAAGAAATTCACACATGACTGCCCTTTACAGACATCCCCCCCTCCCAAACAAAACAGTTGGGAGTAACTAAACATACAGTCTGTGACACACACAAAAAAACATTTTCCATCAGCAGAGAAAGGCAAGAGATACAGGCTATAATTCTGTCTCAATGGCTCAACGGGCATTTCGGCCCCTGCTTGTTTTGAGCCGTAGATAATTACAGTTGGGGAGGAGACAAAAAAGTAAAGAGCAACAGATAATGTTGTGGAAACGCGAGCACTGGCACACTGACGGGCACACTGCAGCATTGCTGGATTCCGCTGTTAAAAGACGGCTTTAGCGGCATCAACATGAGGCCCTCGAAACACACCCGCGGTGCTCAGGTAGCCTTACTGTCGACTCGGAGCCGACGGGTATTACCCCATAAACACACAGCTCTGGCTTGGCAGGCTCCCTCTGTGCCTTTTGCGCAAGCACCAACCTTAACCACCACCTTTACTACACAGAAATTTTTTTAAAAATGAGAATCAGTTGATTTTTCTTTTTTTTTCCGAACATTTAAAGGATTGACTAGGAACCCATGCAATACATACCACCTCATTTAAAAAACTATCCAGGGGAAAGTTTGGGTCTGCCACAAGGACAGCTAAATGAGAAGCTGCCTCTGAGCAACTTAAATGAGAAGGTTCCCTGTAGCAAAACCCCACCAAGCACCTGTGAGACATGAAACCTGTCATTTGCAGATCTTCAATGGAGCAAATGATGATGAGAGCAGATGTGGCTAATTGAATTTAATGCCTGCAATTAAAAAGCGCTTTAAACTGTCCATTTACATTCGGCATACAAATACTGGGAGGTATTGGCAAGCCTTCAAATCTCCCACATTAGCCATTGCAAGCATTTCACAATATTCGGGGAAACTTCAAGGTTTAAGACTAAGACTTCAAGCTATTTTCTGTTCAACAAAGAAGACCAGCCAGCCATGAGGGACAGGACATAAGGGCATGGTCATATGAA
Source organism: Mormyrus iriodes (assembly GCA_011763525.2). Classification (NCBI taxonomy): domain Eukaryota; kingdom Metazoa; phylum Chordata; class Actinopteri; order Osteoglossiformes; family Mormyridae; genus Mormyrus; species Mormyrus iriodes. Next base: position 10,340,818 of record JAAGVU020000032.1, read on the forward strand.
CTTCTGAAGCTCGCATTTCTCATGAGCGTCCTTCAAGGTACTGACTCGGCATCCTGGTGGATACAAATCCCCTAAACCTAGTGCCATAGGTATGTCAATAACCCTTTTCACAACTACATTAGCAATATGAACTCTCACACTGCACTAAGGGCTTTTCATGCAATCCCTATAATTGTCATCACTTTAAGTCATTCAGGTCAACCCTACAGAACCTCTCTACAAGGAAGCCTTTCATTCTATTAGATTATCAGATACCTCTTGCACACTATTTAAAACCTGCAACTATTTGACAATTATTCTAGCTGTTCAACTGCTTTGCGAGCTAATAGACATATTAATATGTTTCCATTTTACTCTTAAATGCTCAACATCAGGCATTTATATTTCAGCAGCATCTAAACCCTGACATGCCTATATTTGCATATTCCAAAACTACATGTTACAATTTATTAACTGTGGAGTTCTATAACAGTATCTGTCAGACTCCACCCAGGATGCAAAATAAAAACATGTCTAAGAAACACATACCTGTTATTGATGTTATTGTATTTTTGTGGCTACTCTTCCTCAGTGCAAAGGAACATAAATTTCTCAGCAATAACCATTTAATTAAATGTTTAATTTAGCCAAGATAATAAGAATTCCTTTCCAAGGACTGAGTTGGAAAAGAGCACAAATAACCAAAGCTGAAGAGAGAAGGCAGAACCGTTGCCACAAAAAAGGGCTTGAGATTCCCAAAAGTCACCAGCTAGAATCCAGTTTTTTATAACGGAAATGTCCTGGTTGTTAATAAGATCAGCATTATTCTAGGTGTTTTTTTTTGTATATAATAAAACATTAAACACTATTTAAAATCAAATTCATAATTATTAATCCACTTTCAATTACTACAACTTGCCCAAAAATACAAACTATTTAATATAATGATAATATGAAAGTTACAAAAATATGAAAAAGAAAGCAAATAAGTATTTTCAGGCATTTACACAGAATTTGTAAATTGTAAAACTAATACCAGCAACTGACAGTTCAGAGATATAAACTCATGTTTAAAGGGACAGCAATTAAAATGTCAGCTAGGAATGCGTCTCAGAATCGATAAGAGTGCTGCAATGAGCATGTGCATGAACTACTTCAAGGCTGATTGAAGGGTTCCTTCTGAACATTTTCCTGCAGCATTAATCGGTCATATTTCTGTTTAATGTCGGCTGTAATTATCAACCTTAACAATAAAGAAGACTAACCAATTTCCAAATAAACCAGATACAGAAAGGCCACGAATATGTGCCTGTCCCACTTCCAATGAAAGCACTTCATCTGGCCACTGGATAAAGGGATTACTGCTTTGCATTATGCAGCCAAAGTCAAATCTGGATGTGAAGGTACAATTTGATTAAATAATTCTTGTTTCCCATTTGCAAACCTTGCAGTCTCATCTCAGGAAAATAAAATTCAGCATAATGGTAGATTTAGGGAGGCTTGCAAATCGATGGAGCTCAGCCACCTTCGTCCTGCTGCTGACCTGGTACTGTCGTCCCAAAACGGCCGCTACCGGGATGAGCCGGCGGGCCACTCAGAACCAGCGTCACCACAGGAACAGCCTACCTCAGTACATCTAGCATTGTTGAAAAGTTCACACTAACTCGTCCAGACCTTGGCCCCCAGAAAGAATGACCTTTTTCTTAAGAATTATAAATACCTGCCTGCTTTGTAAGTCCCTAAACATTTATCACAAAAGGCACCATTAAAAAGGCAAGAGTACAAATCAGGATGAATAAAACGCCACTGATCAGATACAGCCTCTGAAATGTCTGCTTTCTATGAAGTTTCATCATGTATTTGCCAATGATTGTTTGTTTTTTGCTTAAATGAGTACTAAACGCAATCCATCCTTTTCCAGTAGTTAATCCAGCTACTTCCCAAACCTTCCCAAACAATCCCAGGTATGAAATATGTACATTATTGTGTAACCTGTATAAACCTTTATATATTTCTGTGAATATAATAGGAGCTTAGCAAGCCATATTGGCTTGACAGACACAGAGTGCCTACTGGGTCAGCCTTTACCTCTGCCAGACATTATAACAAGCAGCATAATGTAATGGATGCCTTTAAACTGCATCAAAGAATATTGTAATTAGACATGCATCTGTTACAACCTTTCATTATTAATTAAAATGCATTTCATTCGTTCTGTATCTGTACTCAGCACAATGACAATAAAGCTGAATGTAAACTAATCTAATCTAATGTTAAGCATTTAATTCATACAGTTAAAAACTACACCGCTATTAAAACATTAAAACAGATTCAGCGGTATTAAGACATTTCTAGTTACACATTTCTAGATTCACTTATTATAAATTCTAAATTATTATAAATTCATTACCCCAAAAAATGATACATAAAAATATATTTAAGTATTGTAAATCGTAAAATCTTTTTACATAATTCAAAAATGCTCTCAGTATAGATATATAAATAATATATATACACACACACACATATATATATATATATATACACACTATATTAAGAGCATTTTCAGACAAGTTTGTATTGGTGTCATTATGGGACCGTCCATTCATATCCTTATTTTTTGGGTTTTCATATCTATGGGCATATACCGAATAACAACTATGCCAACCCTAACCCATACCCAGCCCTAGCCTTACCCAATAGTAATCAAACAAAATACAAGATTATATTAGTTATTAGTGTTTTGTATAATGTAGCTGTAAACATAACTACAGTTGGTGCTGTGGACTTACAGTGCGTTCACCGGACAGTTTAGCGGGACAGCGGTGACAGAGTAAGCTGGGCCTGTGTAATGACACCTGAGCTGCAGACAGCTACTGACCCCGAGGCCAACACCGGGCACGCTTTCTCTAACATCAGCGTTCTGTGACGTAAAGGAGGTGGCACCGAGGGTTCGCTCCTTGCAAAGGCTAAATCTGGCCCTGTTGGCACAATCAGGTGTCACCTGGTCAATGTCTTCCTCCACTGCGAGCACGCCCAATCATACGTAGCGCAGCCATTCGCTTTTGATGGGCTATCAAACTGTCAGCAATGTCCATACATCTCATTTATACACAACAACCCCAAAAAGGCAGCGGTGACTGATGCGTACACATAAACAATGTTCAGTCTACATTCCCAGACAGCATCCCAAGATCAGTTACATGCTAATGCAAGTCCTTAATGAATATTATAAAAGTTATTGAAATAAAATTTTATTGGCTGAAACAATGATTAATTAATACTCAGTAATGTGGCAGAAGGTAGTCAGTTAATAACTGAACTCCAAGTCATCACTAAGCCTGAATGACCTGAGTGTCCTGATTATGACATAATTTAAATAATTCAAGTTAAACATATAGCAAGGAATATGTATAAAGCAGGCAGAAGAGCACATTGTACTCACACACACAAACACTTAAATATTATGACAACAAATATGAATGTTAGTCCTATGGAGCCACAGAAAAAGTTCTGAAAGGTGGTTAACTGTGCCAGACCTTCTGGCTGTTTAACTAAATCAATAAACAAGGAACATTCCCTCTAAACAGTGAATATTTTAAAAATGCGTACATTATATTTTATGCATTATAAACAGCTGGGCGATGCTAATATCATAATAATTAGTCTAATTAACATCATCTCCTAAATTCAGGTCACTATGACCAAAAACAGAATAAGCATTTTGCAATTGCATCAAAACTAAATAAAACAATTACATTTATTTTGCTATCCAAAATGTTGCTCTTCAATTTAATAATCATCAATAGTCATACAAAAAAATACAATATAATAACAAAAACACATTATAACAAAACAGCACAAACATCAATATCACTGAAAGGATCTTTCACAATATAAATCATACAAAATGTTTACAAAAGTCCCTAATTAACCTATGCCATTCATTAAAATAGCAAAGTAACTCGTGATCACTATTTAGCACTACGTATCCGACAGTCCATCAAAAATCTTTGACATTCACACTTAAAATACTGCCGAATTATGTCCTGTCTGTATTTATTATTTGGCAACATGCATGCATGTCCTCACAACTCTCAACAGATCAGCATTTTAAGAAAAGAATAATCTGTTAAACAACGAGAGAGTAAAGATTGGATCAAACACAATAAAAGTCAAGCCACAGACCTAAATACAGAATGACTGTCCCATGAAACCTTCAGTGTTGTTTTGTGAATTATCTGCCTCTAGATCATAAACAATTTCAGAACTTTTACTGCATGCATATATCTATGCCATTTCCCTGAAGATATCACCTTTCATATTTTAATAAACAAATATCAAACCCTCAAAAAAACAGAAATACCTTTAGATGCCCAAAGGAAGAATGTGGACAGACAGATGATGTGATATATTTCTTCCTTACATTCTAAGGCGGCTTCCTCTCTCTGCGGCTGAAAGCGAATGCTTTGAGACTCTCTGGCATATTTAATTAGAAGGAAGCTGTTTGCACTATCTCTGTGTGAATCTACCTCTCCAATCTCTAGTGAGTCAATCTTCCCCATCTCTGATTTTCTTTTATATTTATGCTGGAATATTTAATTGTAGACAAAAGGTTACTTTGGCTGTATTCACTGCACAGAGGCAGAATAATCTGCTTTAAAAGGCTTGACATTTCAGGCTTTTCAAAAAGGCTGAAAAAATTATATCCCTGCTTTTGTTAATCAATGAAGTAGAACTCTCCGGAACAAAAGAATTAAATTGCTTGGTTGGTTTAATAAAACCAACAGAAATAGCTGCTTCCTCTGGGCTTTTTTTGTGGTAGGCACATGCACCCAGCACTGTAATTCCATATGATTTGGGGGGGGGGGGAGATTCTCATTTCTGCACACAGTTGGCTTTTTAAAATCCTATTGAAACTCAAGCCAGCCTGCCTAACTCTTGAAGGACAGATTCATCATTAAGCCAGATTTTTTTCTGGCTTTTGCAGGTCCACCACAATTTACAATCTCCATACTAGCCTTGCTGGTGGAAATCGTTGTAATTATGCAAATGAGAGGGTCAGTAATTAGGACTTTTAACATAACAGTGCTAGTCTGGTATTTTCTGTTCCAGTATGAGAAGACCAATAGATGATTAAATGTCATTCATTATACATAAAATGTAATTCTCCAAAAAAATCTAATAAACCTTCTGTCTCTTGGCCATGAGTTATTTAAACCCTCAGAGAAGCCAAATCACTATAGTCATTTTCCGGTTCAGCACAATACAAAGGCAGCAACACTATGTAACAGTAAACATAGCATGTTACGCAATGCTACTAACAATAGTAATTGAATTACATTATTTCAATTAATGAACCAACACTGAGTGTCAATACTGATCTCCAGAGCTATATTATTTGATAATATTGTGGCACTTCATGGTAATCATGAGTTCCGCAAGTAAACCCGTAAGTATGCATTAACAAACCACTTCTGAAAATGAAATATTGCCCCATTCATTTAATCACCACTAGGGAATATATGCATTATTCTTGAATTCATCATTCCAGTATTCTCTCAAATAATATTCAACACAGTAAACACAGACCTGAATATGCAATATTGCTTTTGGTAAACATATTCAGTATAGAACAGCATGTATTTTGCTTGCTTAATTACAATTTGATAAAAACAAAATGGGAGTATTGCATAACTAATCCATGTATTAGTTGGAATGCTTAGAGCTTGGGGTAGTTAGTCCACTTGAATTTCAATTGTACATATGCAGCACATGTTGGCTGCTCCAAAATCCATCAATAGAGAAACAGTAAACAGTACAAAGCGAGTGCCTTAAAGATAGGCCTTGCTCTCAAAGTGTCCAACAGATCCATTGAACTCTAAAATCTTATTGGATGGAGTAAGTTAAAGAAAGTTATTTGGCCTGAAGAGCTGCAAATTTTACATATAGGTCCAAATATGCTAAACTGACCATATCATGGCATTAAGAAGTCACTGTAAAGCGGTTTGTAGACGATCACAAAACTAAATAAAACATACCATAAAAGCACAATAAACCATCAGCAATTTAGTTTTGAATTCTGTGCTCTATCCCATACCCACATAGTAACATCCAAAGCCCATGCTGACCACAAGGATATGGCTTTGACCATGTCAGGCATGTCAGGTAGTTACTGTAAACGGTCTGTAGAAGACCATCCCAAACACAACATAGCACAAAAGCACAGTAAACCATCTGCTAATTAACTGTGAATTCTGTGCTCCCCATCCAACATTAAGCCTCAATGTCTAAAAACAATTCATTGTCAATAATCCTTCACCATTAGTCTTTTTTCCTAAAGGTATGCACTAATCAGCAAACCATTAAATGAACAAATCTGTACATTTATTAAACAGTACCACCAATATTTGGATCATTTTGATCCTAGAAAGGCAATATATTAACTTTAGTAACTCCTCCGCAAGAATCATAAAAATTAAGTGATGAAACTTATTTAACAATAATGAAATTAACCATCTACTAGACAACAGTGACGATCATGTTTTGGGTTCTTATACTGATTTTCACTTGTACTTTCTCTAAGGAACCTATAACCATTATAAATAATAAATATAGGTCACCTAAACAGCTAACTTATCTAGCTAGATATTATTAACCTATTGGAACACACTCCAGAATATGAATCGCCACCTTATCCTGGTGGAGGGGTTTCTGCACCTCGCGGTTCTAGGACCTATGTTGCCAGGGGCAACTGCCTCTGGCAGGGTCTCCCAAGGCAAACTAGTCCTAGGTCAGTGGCCAGACAAAGTGTGATTCACACAGACCCCCTGCTAGAAGCCTAGCAGGTTTGGGTCTACTTATAGCCCCATGGCTTGGCACCAGTACGCTGGAGTTTACCTCGGTGAATGAGTGGGTCACCTCCCTTTGATTTTGTGTCAGGGAATGGGCTCTGACTGTTGTCTGTGCATTTGCACCAAACACCAGTTCAGAGTTTAAGGAGTTTAAGTGCGAGTAATTCATGGTCTTGTTCACAAGTGATGGAAGAAGGGAGTGGGAGATCGACAAGCAGACCGGTGTACCTTCAGCAGTAATGCGGACGCTGTTCCGTTCTGTCTTGATAAAGAGAGAACTGAGCCAGAAGGTAAAGCTATCGATTTACCAGTTGATCTATGTCTCTACCCTCACCTATGGTCATGAGTTTGGGTAGTGACTGAAAAAATGAGATCGCAGATATAGGCGGCAGAAATGAGTTTCCTTTACAGAATGTCTGTGCTCAGCCTTAGAGATATGGTGAGGAGCTTGGAGATTCTGGAGGAGCTCAAAGTCAAGCTGTTGCTCTTCTGCACCGAGAGGAGTCAGTTGAGGTGGTTGGTGCATATATCTAGGATGCCTCCTGGACAGCTCCCTGGGGAGGTTTCAGGCATGTCCAACCAGGAGAAGATCCCAGGGCAGACCCATTACACACAGGAGAGACTCTCACTCTCAGCTGGCCTGGAAAGCCATGGTCTTCCCTTGGTGGAGCTGGAGGAGGTGGATGATGAGAGGGAGGTCGGGGCATCCCTGCTTACATTACTGACCCGTGACTTGGCCCCGGATAAGCAGCAGACAACGGATGGATGGACAGATAGATGGAACACCAGCTTGGATGGCAAATGTTTTAATTAACTGGATGTTAATTTAACTACCCTTGATTATTATTATGTGAACACTCCATAATATCATTTCAGTAATGTGCCAACAATGGTGAAACAGTTCTGAAACTGAGACCCAAACCAGATGCACACGTTCCCGGAAAAGCCATCTCCCACCCAACCCGCTGCCACCGCTGCAGGTGCAGCCTGCTCAGCTCTCACTCCGTTATTAATGTTACAAAACTCATTTTTCACTTCACAATTAACATTATAACACATGTAAATTGTGATATTATTTTTCTATTTAAAATTAGGGCAAGCTATATATTTTACAAATATTATGCATTGCACTTATTTTATTGTCTTTCAACTATGTGTATCACGTGACTATTTTGGTCCAATCATAATCGAGTGATCACACCTATGGTAAAAGTTAGGCTAATTTCATTAGCTAAAGATAAATATTAACCCTCTTTAGTATTTCATAATTAATAAAACTCAGAATTTTATCCCCATGTTTTCTTATTCACTTCCCCCCCAAAAAAACAAAGTGAGGTATAAACCGAACCATGGCTGAAGAATTCAATTCAATTCAATTCAATTTTACTTATATAGTGCATTTTAACAACATTACATTGTCTCAAAGTGCTTTACATTATCCCCGCTCAGAGCCCCCAATGAACAAGTCAGAGACGACAGTGGCAGGGAAAAACTCCCTAGATAAATAAATGCATAAATGTGAATACATTTCAAAATTCCAGCACTGCATTTTCTTGAGATAAAGCCTAAAGAAATATATTTCCTGCACTGCAGACGCTGCAGCATTTGCATATAGGATGTAAACATGCCCCATTACCAGCCTTAGATTTACCCTCTTGATCAACAGGCCTGCATCCATTTAAAAACCAGCCACACTGAAGGCCATGTACAACTACAACAATAGTAACATCAACAACTGCAATTATCTGAAAACCCCCATGACATGTTAATGGTTTACAACCAAGTCATCCTAGTTGGTTAAGGCCTGACCCAAAGGTTCCAGCACATAGCAGAAGCAATTATTACCTGTTGTGTCCTGATACCAGGGCACATGCCAGCACTAGTGACACTACAGACTTCCTGATGCAAGAGTAAACTATTTTGTCACAGTAATTTATCAAAGGATAACATTTCCAGAGGACACGATTTCAAACATCATTATGCTTTTTTAGATAACACTAACAAAATCGGCCTCTCCTGGAGCCGACACCTTATCGTGGTGGAGGGGTTTGCGTGTTCCAATGATCCCAGGAGCTAAGTTGCCCG
>JAAGVU020000032.1:10353123-10406333 GCA_011763525.2 Mormyrus iriodes
AATCTTACCTAATATCTAAGAGAATATAAAGGGTTTATAAGGGCTTAAAATATACAAAAATAACCATATAAACACATGGTTTTTACTTCGCGGTTCTGGAACGCAACCCCCGCGATGGAGGAAGGATCACTGTACATATTCTAAAAGTATTGACAAATTTAGCGCCGATCTCAAACTTGAGGTATGGAGCTTGGTGCATCTTATCCTCCACCTTCACCTACCGCGCGCGACCATGCTTAGAACTCTCTGTTGTACCATCATCCAGCGAAGTCGTCATGACGACCTGTTACATGTAAGCAGTAACTTGTAATCCAATATATCCTTCAGCCTGCGGCCTAGTGCCTACGACCTAATCACAGCCGTAAAATATTGGAGTACAACCCCACTCCTTCTTGTATGTTATTGTTTTAATACAACAGTTCATAGAGTTCCATATATAAGGTGACAGTAGTAAGCCACAACAGATAATAATTTGCTTGATTATTCATTAAAACATTTACGGGCCTACGCAAAAAAAGTAGTTCCCATCAGCCAACTGTTGCCGATTGGCAAGCAACACAAATATTCCATTGCAACACAGCTCACTCGCAAAAACTACTTAGCATCATTTAAATTTGAGTAAATAATGGTGTTTAGATACACCTGTAAAGCACAGTGATAGACCTGATGTGAAATGTCGGAGTGCGGTTATTCTCTGATAACAGCACCATAAAACGCCTCTTGTCCAATCGGATTTCTTGGTCGGAACTAACTGTTGTATAAGAGGTACACAAGGTTTCATAAAACGCATTCTTCTTATCAAACTGGCTGTAAAGTTAACTGTGTCGTCTAAAAAGTCTTATATAACAATGACTAGGGAGGTGCTACAGGAGCCTTAGGTTCCACATAGGGTTGCCACCTCAGTCCAAAATCCTGGACACCCAGTAATTAATCAAAAATATTGCACATAGCAACACCATTTCAAAAGTTTGTTTAGGTCTTGTTGATAGAAAAATTGATAGGTACATTCTGTATCCTGGAATGAAATTTATTTTTCCCAGAACAGATGCCCAAAATCCGGGCTGGTTTTGGAAAAACCTGGACGGGTGGCAACCCTTGTCCCGCACCAGCAGCCTCAGGAACATTTTCTTTCATGACACCATCACCATTCCGTACTCTCAACCCTTACCACACAATATCTGACCTTTCTAAACATTAATAATGTTTGGCTGCACTTCATGTGTGTCTCATCTATCTTCATATATCTATTCCGTACATAAAATATTTCATATATCTATATTTATTCATATACCATGTATTTCACATTTCTATTAAAAATTATCAGCATTCATATCTATATGCTCTGGCTTGTACATGCTACACTTGTAAATACTACCTGTAAATTCAATTTCCATATTTATATATATATATGTGTGTGTGTGTGTGTGTGTGTGTGTGTGTGTGTGCATTCTTATTTGTATGCCTTCTTGCATTGTCTATTGCACTTTAATGTACTATTTGCACCCACTGTCTATTGCACCTTACTCTGCTATTTGCACTTTCTGGTTAGATGCTAAACTGCATTTTGTTGTGCAAATATGACAATAAAGTTGAACCTAATCTCATTTAAGCTAGGCAAAAGTGTATTCTATTTCCTGTTCTACTTAGATGGTCGATCCATGTTAAGTTGTTTCACCATTGTGACATTTGTCATAGTATCTCATATGACGACAGTGGGCGTGGCTAATGAGCATGTGTACTATTCACTATATTCACGTGTACAGTCAAGCCCACTGCATGCAATCAAATAAGTCTATTCTTGGATGCACAAACGTATTTCCCAAATTTCAACATGGATTGAAAATTTAGTAATTTTCAGAACTTAATTATAAAATATACCAGTCTTAAAAATCAGTTTAAAATGTACGTTTTGATAGTATTGTTTTAAATTTGACCTACTTACCTCTCAACACTATCCACCAAGTTGTTGAGTCAAGCCATGGTTGTCTGTCGCTTGTTGAAAAGTGAACTTCACCTAACTGAACTTCTTTGAACTAGTTAATAATGGAAACTTGCAAAAACTTACATAAATACTACCTAGTTAATTATTGGAATAATTCTATCTACTTACTCATGCTTTTAAATGAGCAGTACATCCATCAGTGAGTGAATATGGTTTTAAATTATAGATGTGAAAAAATGTAAAACGGTCAATTCGACATTAATAATATGCAAATTACATGGGTAATTTTCAAACCTGTTCATCTCTGTAGATTAAATGGCAATTATTTTTGCTTAATTACTAATTAAGGCAGTTGTGTAATCAAGAGATATTGTTTTTGCTTTTGTTTATAGGATAGTGCCATCATGACCATAGACTTGACACTGTCAGCTGCAGGAGTGGTAATCTGACAGCGACTGCACATTGACATATAATTAAGCAAAGGTTGTGGTAAATCTCAAACCTCCAATTTTCTACAACCTTTACTGTGCATTTCACCTTGAGATGCAGCACTGAGTCGACAAACGTAGCAGAATCGGTGGCATCTCAAATTTGCTTTTTCGGTTATTTTGGAAAATATAGTGATGCATTACGCAGGACAGTAAAGATACAAGATTTCAAGTGTGACTGTTCCCTGAGCTTATTCCGGAAACTATAGGTGTTTTTAACATGATACAGAGACGGAACACATTAATTATATTGGCACAGAGATGTTCAGTTCCTTGTATTTTATACATTTGGCAAGCACAACATAAAGCACTATAAAGGAAACCACTACTGTTTTGAGCCAAATGTGTCTTGTAAAAATACCCAAGTAAGAGATGAAAGAGTTTAACTTTGCAATTGTTTGTTCCCTTAACATTATCACTAAGAGCAATGCTACCAGAAACAGGGTGCTAAATTCTCCTGTACAATCGCCAACAAGTTATGATTAAAAGAACACTGAAATCAAGATGGAAAAACAAATTTTATTTAAGAACTACCTGCATACAAAACATATTGCACATCAAACAACCAAAATGACCTTTAAAAAACAGAAAGGACTAACAAAAGTAGCTTACAGAACAAAAAAAAATCCGGAAATTGAACTTTCAGTACTCCAAATGACACCTGCAAAAGCATTCTGAGTGAGTTTAGAGTGTTTACAGTTACTAGTTTAATTTAAATACTGTACATATTCAAATAAATAAACCAAATAAAGCCCACTTTGAGAATTCGCTCCCATTATCTTTCCAGTGTTCAAGCAGAAAAAGAAAATACAATCTTCAAGTATTCTGAAGGTAGTGACAGCATTAAAAAATTTACGACAAAGTTAACAGATTAGTTTCCAGACTAACATTATTCTACTGGGAAAGTTACTGTTCAGTGCAAATATCTCTCAGACTGCATTTTCTGGTTTCTCCTCGTATAAGAAGTGGTTGCATATTAAAAACGTAACAAAAGCAGCTAACGCTCTTCATAACAAATAGTAGGACGTCTGGAGTTTTCCCCCTATTGTCACCATATTCAACAAAAGGTTTGCTACAGCCAGCCAAAGTTTACTTTTCTACTCTTGGAAGGCACAACATCTGATCACGTCCTTAAGAACGTACTAGGTGTAACTTTTTAATCTTGCAAATGTTCAGATTATTATTTTTTGGATCCATCCCCTTTTTGTTCCATTATGAAGGAACTGAAAAGTGCTGTGAAAATCTGGAAGTCCACATGTCTATCTTTGGCAAGCTTGTGCAAGCACTAATATAAAAAATGCAGAGGTTAACCTGGAGTGGAGGCTTAGGACACCCCATTCTGTACGGCCTGCTGGTTCTCATCGCCGTCGTTACCCATTTTCGTGGTTCTGTCAACTGGAGCATTTGATGCCGTTGGGGGCTCATCAGATTTCTTCTTAGGACCATTGGTCGTTACAAGAGCAGGGCTGTGGTCCTCTATAAAGTCCATCTGTCCCTGGGTGGGGGAGGGGGTTAAACCTGAATTAATCTCATTTTTAACTCGCAGACTAACAGTTTTATAGAGATTATATAAATGTCTTATGAGAGTATTCTGTACCCATTTTCAAAAAAGTTAAGCTGACAGTATGGTTAAGGACAGGCTTCTATTAGGAAGGCTCAGTTTCTAATCACGATGTCGTAACTATGTTTAATGGCACATGAATCTATGCAGAGCAGTTTTAGGAAAACATCCTTATACCAGGGCACTACTGAATTCTCGAATCTGATTGGTCAGAAGTGTCTTAATTAATCTTCTATAACTGCACATAGTAGTAAATCAAGGGACCATTATAATCTTTAATTCTAATTGTTACTTAATGGAAACTATAATGTACCTAATGCATTTTATTGAATAATGTACCAAAAGTGAAACCTAGTTTTGCAAACTAACCCTAACCCTGACCCTAATCCATTGTAAAGTCGAAATATCGTAACACTGACCATCGTTACCCAGGGAGCGTCTATAAACAGATTTTGTGTAATTGTACACATTAAACAAAAACAACCCGGTTACATATAGTAGCAGCAAATTAAAAAATAAAAATATTCACTAAATCAGCTTATATATGCACCGCTGCCTTCATGCACGGTACATGGTAAAAGACAACTGGCCAGTTAACGCGTGGTGACAAACGCCACAGTATCCGCTTAAGCTAGGTACAGGCTAATAAAGTTGAGAAAGCTTGGGAAACAGGAATAAAAAAAGACATGAGTAGGATATTGGAACCGGCCAAGGCATCGACAGGAGAGGAGACACGATCTAAAAAGGGGCACCTCTGTCATTTGGAACTGCTTTGGTTATAAATCATCCCACACAGAGCGAGCTTCAGTATTACACAGGCTCTGTCGCCGTGTCGTGATGGCACTGATGCAGTGTTCTCTCGCCCTCCTTGTTCACTTAACTTAGTCGGGATACATCATTTAAATGTTTCACTGTACGTTTTAGTAGCTGCCTGTCTTGATGATTTTATTTGTGTTTTTGTGTTTCCTGATACTATCTGGCTCTACAGCTAACATCTGACCGCTAAAGTGTTGTTCTATTGGTACAGGAGAATTGGTTACTATCAAGATCTTTAGGCTTTTTGCAAAATAAATGCTGGTGATACTTTCCCATGTCTTCCAACTGAAAATAATATATTAAGTTCATGGAACGTATCATCAAAATATTTTTATTTACATGCAGGGACAGGACATGCTATTCCTCCCAAAGCTTGAAAAAATGTAATACCGTGATATCATTCCGTCACTGTCCCAGTGAAAAGTGCAAAATACCATGATAATAAACTTTAGGTCAGATCACCCACCCCTAACTTACAGCCCAATCAGAGAACTCAGGTTTGCAGACTAGCTCAGAGACTGATTCAACATGCTAAAATTGACCAAAACAGCACCGACAGTGACAAACCATGTCTGACCATGCTGCACACGCCGGCCAGTTACTGTCTCTCACCAACACAGCAAAAATCAGCTTGGTGTGATCCAGGCTTTATACATATCAGGTGGTTAAGTAACAGATGCATGGGAAGACAAAAACAGATGCTACTATGAACTGCTATCTGCTGTGTACACCTGTATCCCTACCCACTCTCACCGGTTCTCGTCTGTTCTTCTTCTGATCCCTTGGGTTCCTCTGTCTGCTCTGCGATTCTGCCCGTGATATGTAATCTGCCACGGTAACTGAAATACAGTATTATAAATACCTATATAAATACCTATTTTTCATAATAACATAAGCGCTATCCCACACAAACAGACACAAACAGAAATTCAATCCCTACAAAAAACTGTAAAGAAATATTCAAACAGCCTCAAAATCACTAAAGAACATTCAAGAAGCAGTTATTTCCTCCATATCCGAACAAACTTAAATTAGTTGTGTAGCTCAGAAATTGTCTATAACACATCAGTTGTGCTGTTGAAAACAGGAAAAAGCTGGTATTAGTTACAACCTAATCCTAAAGTATATTGTAACATATATGACAAAACATAGACACAAAGACTTACATAAAATAGGGCTATAGCACATACAAAAAAAAAGTAATAAACATAGTATTAACAACAGTTTGATAGGAATGAGGTCATATTCATGCGTACATTTTTAAATGACCCACACACGCTATACAACGTTCACAAAATCTCTACGGGGCCCCCTACAGGGCACACGGGCCAAAGTGCAGCCGCTTGGCTAAGCACACTCTTGCAGGTCATGCGGCTCTGAAACAAACGCAGCCTGGGCCTTCCCTGTTACCTGTGTGCCTCTCCTCTGGGGGGTGGAAGCGCCGCCTACGGCTACGGTTACGCCGCTGGGGCTTTGCCTCGAAATCATCTACAAAACGAAATTTGCAGAGACCCCTTTTTAAAAAGGGAATTTGAGTGGAAGGGGCGCACGGCCCGCCGGCGCTTACCAACGCCGTTCTCACTGAGCGAGGTATTGTCGGACTCGCTCAGGCCGTCCATGAGGGTGGCCTCCTCGTCCGTGCGGCGGCGGCGGGAGCGCCGGCGCCGGCCGGTGCTCAGGTGCGATTCGCTGCCATCGGTGTCGGCCGTCTGGTCCGTCTCCGTGTTGTCCAACACGCTGAACGGGTTGCTGTCAGGGTCTCTCAGCACTGAGCCCACATTAAGGAAGAGGACGAAGGGTAAAACACATGAGGAACTGGAAAACCCCTCCAAAAACCTGCTGACAACCTCACACACTTACAGACAGTAAGTACTGTGCATAAGCCTTAGGCAGCCAAAGGAAACTACATTTAAAGCTGTTTGTGCAGTGACCGTGTCTGTGCTCAGAATAAAATTTAACACATACAAAGAATATATACAAGTAAACTAATAAAGGATTCTGTTCCCAAATTGTTACTGATACCTTGTAGGATGATTGCCGACCCACCCCTCATTAGTAATGTTAAAGTTTACTAACAGCTCATTAAATTTATTAACTTAATGAGATATTGATTAACCAAAGTGCATGACCTTAGCAAATACATGCATATACTGGACGGTTTGGGCAGGTTTTGAAATGGCTAAGTTAGCACACCCCTACAGACATAATATCAGTTATACACCAACACAAACAATTTACACTGGCTGCCTAAGACTATTATGTGTTACTTTATCTATATATCAGTTTACCATAAAGCCTTTCCGTTGCATTTCTTTAAACTCCCGAACACACCAAGCCAATTTTCAGCTGTGAAAAGCTGTCAGTGAGAATCTGTGACTGCCCGTAGCACCCATTTATAAAATGTATCATCATCATCATCATCATCATCCTGTGTGTGGCATGGACAAACAAAGTTGGTCCTGTTGGTGTTGTTTTAGTAGACTGAGCATGTCGAATCAGTTTTGAAGCTAGTTGATGAAACTGAGTTCTCTGATTGGCCTGTATGTCAACTGTCAGCACTAGTCGTGCTGGTGTGTTCAAGCACAAATTCTCACAATCAGCAGGAGGGGATGGGAGCCAATCATTCGTCGGCCTTGGTTGGTGCTAGTTTTTTCACGTTGGCTTGGCGTGTACCCAGCATGACAGCCACATCACATTCCCCTACTCAGTCATAGGTAATCTGTCATCCACTACTGCAAAGTTTATTGTCAGTACTGTACCAGAGCTGATGGAGGAGGTGTGTGTCCCTCGCCCTGCCCCGCGACCTCTGGCGCCATGGCCCCCGCGCCCTCGTCCTGGCCCCAGCCTCCGCCTGCTGTCCCGCTGCTGCCGGGGCACACGCTCCGTGTCCTCACCGGCCAGGGACCAGTCGCTCAGTTCGTCCTTCCGTTCAGAGTCAGTCTCAGACGCATTGGAATACTCTGAGTTTGTACCTGTTGGGTGTAGGAAGCCAAGTTATGGTTCATAAATCCACCCAAAAGCAAACCTACAGCCAAAATATCCATGGGCACACCAACCTAGGAAACAATTCCGAGGCATCAGTATCATCCGAATGTGCAAAATATATAATGCAGCTTCCATATAACATGGAAACCAAGAGCCAAAGATAGACTGGCGGTAGCGCTGGGAGATACAAACAATATAGGACACAACAGCCTATCACATCAAATAAATGAATGCAGCAGCCACAACATCTTTTAAAAAAGGGGATATTGTGGATAAACAAGGTAAAAAAGACGGTGGGGTGGCAGCACTTTGACCATTTCATGTCCGACACACAACAGACTGGTGCTGTGTACTGTAAACTCTGGCTAAAACTTGTACCTACTAAACCTGGAACTTTTTGTGAGCTGAAGCATTGCTATCCAGTAGACATACAGAATACAAGTGCTTTCTGATAGTTACAAACACCAGCAATGTCAAAGCCATTTACCGGAGTGAGAAGCAAGGCAGTCACACAAAAATCCCAGCAAAACTGTACTGTTGAATTTTCTAGCGTTACGCCCCAAAACTAATTTTTTTCTATTAAAATTTGATTTTGCAATCTATTCAATTTGTCGTCTTTTATTTTCTGAATCCATTTGTTGGGAATCCTAAGGGAATTTTAAGTAAAAATTGAGCCTTTAAGAAAAGGAATTACAACTAACGATTATATCGTGGTAAATACTGACGCCAGCTATATTTATTATATAATACTGACATGGATAAAATATTATCAATGGTCATTATAATGGTCAGTTATCATGCCATATCAATGGTAAGATAAGTCGATACACCAACCACTGAATATAAAATGATGTGATATGATTCAATGCCAGCAAGTTTTAGCATCAGCACACCCACCTCCCCACCCTTGCTAGGCAAGTCACTCAAAAGGCTAGCTGGTCATTGGTCAATTGCCATATCAGTGCACCACTAGCTATTGGCCAAAGAAACTAACAGGTGCCTGAAAATGCAGCACACGGTAAGAGAAAATAGCACTTCACTCAAAATATATTTTTGGTCAATAATTTGCACAATAAATTCAGAATATATAATCATGATTATATTGTATCCAAACATACATTCACAGAAGTTGCAGTGTATAAATAAAGGATTAATACACTGCCCGTAAGAAATGCAATCCAACAGGAAGCTAGCTGAATCTCCAACAATACCTCTAGCATCTCCAGACTCACTTCCTTCATTTTAAGTGTTGGACAAGCTATATTTCCTCTGAACATCATGACATTACTCCCTATCCATAACAATTTTACAGTTAAAGCTCTTATAGTTGCAGCTGATTCTATTCATCTTTGCCCAAAAAGCAGTTCTTTTATACCACAGTCCAGCTGTCCCAGCTACAGGGAAAGCTGTATGGGTAATTTATCTGAGCTGATTACAACGGAAAAGATGAAAAGGTTCCATTCAGCCTGGGAAGAGCTAATTCGTGTTTCACCTGAGATGGAATACCTCACCCAACAGAATTGAGTGGAAAAAAAGACATTTTAATTAGCGCAGGACAAAATGTGGCTCTCTTTGCAGTCTGGCTACTTCAACTCCTTCATAAGATCTAAAATGACAGAAGCTGAAAGTTTTAACTATTCTGAAATTAGTTATTTATTTCTTGAAACAGTCTCTTTTTTTGATGAAATTAAACACCTATTTTAAAGTGAAACCTTAAGTCACATGACACACAGAGCGCTTAGCATCTTATCCCCATTACCGTAGCCGGAGGTGTAGTTTGGGCCCCTCCGTCCGCGCCCCCTGCCCATGTAGAAGCGGCTGCTGTGCAGGGGGGGCCCCGAGGTGCTCTCATCTGCGCCGTAGCCACGGTCACGGTCCGCAGGCCGGCCAGACGCAGGCCTGAAGCCCATCCCGATCTGCCGCATCTGCTCGTCGATCTGCAGCCTCTCCAGCCGCAGCTGCTCGACCTCCTGTAGACCATAGGGCACATGGTCAGCCCCTGCGCCGGAAGTCCCCAACAGCGGCGCGCACGACGGCAGTGAAACTTACGTTAAGGTAGGAGATGTGATACTCCAGCAGCACCTGGACATTCCCAATGCTCTCCTTCGTACCAACAAACGTGAAAGGAACCATTCCCTGTGACAAGAGGGACAGGCTTAAACTATGACAGAATAAAAGACTATTACAGGCTGGAACACTGCTGCCGTTAGCTGATCGAGTTATAGCTTAATTCACAGCATAGGTGTGCAAAGCTAAGAAATTTGCAGGCATTATGTAAACAGACAAGGCCCAATAGTTTCTGGATACCGCTTCTTTAATCAAATGATAAAGTTAAAGGCTTACTTCTTGTCGAGGAAGCTTGTTATCATTGTCACCTTCGATTCGCACTCGCACCACCCCCGACTTGTCGACAATCTCCTGGATAACTTTCCCGTTCTTGCCGATCACCTTGCCTGCAAAGGGCAGAGAACACAAATGCTCTCTGTGGTTCTTTGACCACCGACTGGGTCGGTCAAGGAAGTTTCCACTCACCAACCAAGTTTCTGGGAATCTGAACAGCTTCCTCAGTGAACTCCAGGTAACTCCGTGCCTTCTGTACGGCTTCTGCGCTCTTTACCAGGGGGGAAAAACACAAATGTCAAAGGAGCAGAAATTATAACCTGGAAGCGCAGCTGACACAGAGCATCCCTAAACACAGGGCCCAGCTCACCTCCCCGTAAATCCTAAACGTGCCACTGTCCTCATCCAGCTCGATGGCAGAGACCCCAGGCACCTTCCTGGCCTGCTGGATGTTGCTGCCGTGACTCCCGATGGCCAGCCCCATCAAGTCTTCCCTGACCACAAACTCCTCTTGGAAAGAGGAGGCTAGTTGCTTGGTGCTCTTAAAAAAAAAAATGTACACCATCACACTTCAGCTCAATAAAATGACAGAAGTCTGATATAGCCTTTTTTCTATGACAAAGGGCACTTTTCCACTGCACCAAGTACCGTACTTTTGGTACTTTGGAAGAGTATCAAAAAGAACGGTACTTCTTTGTGATGGTTTTCCACTGGTGTTAAAACTGATACGGAGCTGAATGACATCACAACACGAGGCGGGTATTTTGTAGTGAAATGTAGTGTATTATAGGGCTGGACGTACTAATATCAACATCGCATGCTGTGCACATGAAATTGTTTATATCACAAGAATTGCAATAGTCAGCTGGGCTGAGATCAGGTCTTTATACTTCACCACAGCGTGGGGGGTTTCCCTAAAACATATTTACTTTGCCAAAGGAAAAAAATTTAGCAAGCTTTGCAATTTTATAGATTATTTCCTTTTCAAGATTATCAAGTACATGTTTAAAATAATAAGTTTAAAGTTTACTTCCACTGCTTCTGCACGAGCGCTGCATGCGTTCGCGAAAGTCACCGCTGTCTAAAACACTCTTAGACAGATTGGTGCGAAATGTATTTATTTTTAACTCCTTTTTTGCTTTATAAATATCCAGATATTTATTACTACAAAATCACATTGCAATGTTTGAAAATTTTCCAATATGATCGCAGTTAAAGCTCGGGTCTCTTCATTTGTCCACACATTCATTATTATTACTCAGTTGTTTTCTGAGTTCAGTACTTTGGGATGGGACTTAACTCTATCTTTGTTGACTGGCTATGCAAAGAGCCTGCCACTGAACACACAATACAACCTCAGTCTTGAAAATAAGTTACGAAGTACCAAAAACATATCCCAGGTGGTTTGGTACTTTGGTCTGGTGCTTGACCGGAAGTCAATGGAAAAGGGAAAGTACTGAAGGTACTGTACCAGAAGTACAGTAACCTGATGGAAAATCACCCAGAGCCATACAGCAAGAAAGAAGAACACCATGGTTAACCATGGTTAGTTGTCTGTGGTTAAGGCCAAGGCTGCATGATATTACATTACAAAACTTTAAATATTTGCATTTAATATGATATTAAGGAGAGTAAATTTACCTGAAATAAGTTCTATTTGGCTGTAGCTTATCTACTAATAAAGTCTGTCAAATAAGTTGCCAGCATTGCTTTGAGTCGCGTCAACAGACAAAGAGCAGTGCCCACAAATGCAATATGATTGCTGTGCACACATTACCATGACGATGCTGAAACAATATATCAGGCCACCCAAGTTAGAGCCCAGCTCTTACCTCCAAGTGTTTTGTTGCTTCTTCATTTCTGGACATGAGCATGAGCTTGGTGCGGATGCTGCGCAGGTGCATGTCGCTCAGTATTGCAACACGCTTGACAGTGGCTTCGTTTGTAGACTGGAGTGGAGCACAACTGCAGTGAGCAGACCCTTATGCCTCCTTACATAACAAATGATGATATGAAGAGACATCAGAAACATCAGACTCACCAAGACAACCAGCTCATGGGTTTCCGAGCTGTAAAAAATGCGACAGGCTCCCACTGCCTTCTTAAAATCCTTGTGTGCGTGCTCGTTTTCACACCTAAAAGGAACAAGCTGTTTTTACCCCAAAGTCTACAGTAGCCCACGCTGAATGATATGATGCAGAGTGTACATACGCTGCCCTTAGGTCCTCCGGGAGAGGGACGGTGCATTTGTAAAAGGTGTTCTTAGTGACAGCCTTATTCAGGTTCACAGGCCGGAGGCGTTCATAGCTGACAATTTCATTGTATGTGGCATCACAGGCTGCGTACTCGATTACATAGAACTGGAAACGACAAAATGGCAACAAACATAGCAACTGTAAGTTACACTTCACAAAGAACAGCACCCATTTTAAAAGTAAACGTAACCTTATACAGCAAAAAAGGCCAAATACCATGCCAAACCCTCCTACTTACATCTCCTTTAACCATGCGAACTTTAGCCAGCCACCAGCCACAAGGCTCCTGCTCATTCGCTCTTGAATAAATCTGTGGAAAAACAGACAATTACCTAATGGGAATCAAAACAAGACTCCCAGAGAGAAAAAATTATTGAACAGAATTGTAAAGTGAGCAAAGCTGGCATTAAGCAACTAAAAGGAAGGATGCTCCTATGGACAACCTACCTCAACTTCATCACCCTCTCCGATATCCTTCCTGGCATCCAATGGGGGCGGTAACCGCACATCACTGAAAGGAACTTGTCGCTCTGGTTGCCAGCTTCAAAAAGAAATAACGTAACTAAGTTTAATATAGCCATATCACTTTGATAATGACCATTAAACAAATAAGACTAAAGTCAAAATCAGCTAACTTCAGTTTGAGCTTTCCCTTAAGCAAAATACAAGATTAAATAAAAGACAGGCGTACAGATCATACTCACTTATTTTCAAATACAATGGTGAGTGAGTCATCATGGACATCTTTGACAAGCCCCTATAACAGAAAGTGGACCGCTTTAATTAGATCGGTCTCTGAATGAGACATTTCTTCAACATTAAGATTAATGAATAGTTTTAGCATGAATTTACTGTAACTGGTAAAATATCCATCAATTCAGTTTCAATAACCTGGAATTATCCCATTATGGTCATGATAACCCAGGAAATGGTGACACATACATACACACCTTTAAAACTGAAACTTGCGAGCTATCTGCATACCTCTGGACAATGGAAGACACAGACAGGCATGCACACATACTCATAGACATGCATCGGCAGGGCAGGATTCAAACCCTCAGCTCCACAGATTGCAACAACAAAACCACAACACAGGCCTAACTACAACTGCCATACTGATTTTAGGTATAACAAACCACAAGCCAGATATTCCCTATATGCCAAATTTGTCGATAACATAAAACTAAAATCAACAAAAGAATCATGACTAAGTATCAGTAACTTGGTAAGTCAGCTCAGACGATTATATATATGTTGAGAGATTCTCATAACGTAATTCGTCTATTTTTACCAAATGACTTTAATATGCGGGCGTTTTCCATGGAAACATTTGCTGTTGCGGCAGCCAGTGGGAAGAGGGGAGACACGTCGGTCCCTCTTACATCTCAGCGAGTCCAAGTCAAAAATAGCTGGGAATGCGAGGCAGGCGGAGAGTGACGGGGGACAGCTGGGGGTGAAGGGGGAGGGGGAGACGCTTTAACCTGGACGATCAGGGAAGGCTGCTGCTTAACCAAGTGCACCTAACCACCAAAAGCGCCGAGCAGAACACTTGATTGCTGGTTGATCGCTTTTCGATTACCTAAAACCCGGGGCCGCCGCCTCTTGTTTCCATCAGGCTACACCCAGCAGCAACTTGGTTTAGTTCGTCTGATTAAGTTAAACCCAGAAAAAAAAATGGCATCAGTTCGTTGACAGGTCCATAATTCATGGACCAGGCTTCCCCGACGGCCACATATAATGCGGCTCCACGTACATAACGCTACAGGATAGATCACCATTAAAACTACAATTGGTGCTTGGATGAACGACGGTTTAAACGATAGGTCTAATAATTATAAAATCAGCAGTAAAGAAACCATGTCGCCGTGGCAACCCGGCTGTTTACAGGCTGCTGTTGGTACAGAGTGAAACTGGACAGATGAAACCGGGAAAACGGTGTGAGTAAGCGGCAAACTAACTAGGAGGCCGGCCTGAACTGGCGAAGAAACTGGCTATGCTATCTAACTAAACTAACCTGGCAGACTCCATAACCGACTAAATTATAAAGCAGCACGAGCTGTCGGGCTAGACGGCTTAGCTAGGTCAGCGAAACGCCAACAAAGGAGTTAGCCGACTAGCTAAGGCTAGCCTGACTAGCCCGAGAACAGCCCCTCGTCAAGGCTCCGAAGCGAAACCCAAAACACCGCAAATCAACAGTACATACATCTAAGATGCTGGGCGGGAAACTGGTAAAAAATACCACTAATTTTAATGAACTAGTTGTGGCAGCAAAGCCTGCGGGATATCAGGGGAGCCGACAGTGTACATACACACCGCCAAACGTCAGGAAAACACGGCCTGGTGAAAGCGAAGCAGCGCTTGAACGTTCCTCACCCCATCTGCGTTATATCCCCACTCGCCAAAGTCGCTTACGGTCGCTCCAAAACGGCGTTGAAGTATATCTACCTTGTAATAAGCCCCGTTAGAGCCGCGCACCTCCACCGTCAGGTCCTCCATATTGGACGCGCAGTGCATTGTGGGAGCGCGTTCCAGCGCTGAACTGCAGCGAGCCGAGAAAGGGTCCGACACAGTGAGGATGACAGGAGGTGCTATGGTGACCCTTCCCGTGTAGTCATACACACCAGCTAACCTGAATATCTGTACGGGGCAGACATGCAAGCCCCAGACTAGGAGAGCAAATGGGCGGGTTTCACACCTCCAGCCATTCCGGGGTGATATCACAGTTGTTCCCATAGAGCTACGATGCACTCCATTCTATTATGAATGAAGTAAGCAATTCATTCAACTGAGAAATAACCGATAACATAAAAAGAGACTTTTATCTGACAATTACTATGATTACGTTTTTGTCTGCCATAAATTTGCATTGATCTGTTATCTGTATCTTTTTTCATGGTTTGATAAGACTTTACCGTCTCATTTACCTATTTAGTAGATGCTTTTATCTAAAGCTACATACTATCCCATGTAGTTAGAAGGTGAATGGATGTATGGATGAGTTCTAACAATAGAAGTAACTTGAGATTAACTCAAAGAACTTTCCCTTTAATTTTGTGCCATTTTGTGGATGGAAAAATGGTGTCCTTAGCTATCTCTTAAATGCATTAAACTGTGGTGTCAGTCTTGATAGACCGTCTTACTACTGTCACTGGACTCCTGAACCACAGACAAACGGTTTGTTTTCACTTTTACAGACATACCCAGGTGCAGAATATCGGGACATTTTCTCTTTGCTAACATAATTTTGCTTGCTTTTTACTTCCATGACAAGCCGGTTTTTAACACGAACCACCGTTTGCTTACTGTTCATTCAGTAAAACAATGTCGAAAATAATCATAATGCAGTATTTATTAAATCATTGTATAGTGTCTTCTCGTTATGACTGTTATGCAACACCTTGCCTACACCAGTCCATCTGTTCTCATGCCCTACACAGAAAGTGCCAGCTACAGGGGCCTGACTGAGAGGGCTGCTGTACATGTGCTCTTGCTTTGCATAATGACTATGAACTTCAGTTGAATAAAGTTGAACAGAAATGAGAACAGGGAGCCTTGCTCTGGGCTTGCTCATGTGTTTTGATGAATATGTAATACAGGAAAAGCTACTTTTAATCAGTCAGTCAGCTTTGGGTTCCTGTCCTCTGTTGTATTCTGTCACTCTGTCTCCAGTTCTATGAGAGTCCCATTTCCCAGTTCCCCTGTCCTGGTTTCTGTTTTCCTGGTTCCCATCTCCTGTTACGATGTCTGGTTCCACTTTCCAGACTGGTTCTCGTGCGCTGTGTTTACCAATAATCTCCACATCTTACCATACCTTTAGATCTGTAGATCAATAGTTTAAAAAACCTGGCTGATGTTATTTGGCCAACCTCTTTTGGCATCACATAACAGTGGGAAATAATGTCAAACCCAGCAGCTCAGTATTTGACTCCTTGTGTTATGAAATTTTTATCTTCAGTGTATTGGATCATGTTCACATTGAATACAAGCACAGCGTTTTCTATGCGTAATTGTTTTGTAACAATTATATTTTCCTTATCTCACCCTGACCTTGTTCTAATTATGCATTCAACATACTATTTTCTATAGTCTGAGCTGCAGTGCTGCTGTTTCTGTTTCAAAAATGTCATTTTTACCTTTTGCATTGATGATTTTTTATTTATAATGTCATATTTATATTCGGTTAAATCCCATCAAAAGACATCAGCCTGATTTATTCATGTTAGTGGTTATCTGATTAAATAGATGGATAGGAGCTGTGTTCTTATTCACCAGTACATTGTCTTGGTACCAGGTCAAAGCTGTCACTGTTAACATATAGTAGAATCTAACATGAATGGTTTATGAACTCAATTCCTGTATAATGCTAAATATAGATGGAATTTAGCTTATAGTGAGAGTGCAGAAGTTTGGGAAGGTCCCTCTACTGAGTCACAAAATGGAAAATTAAAACAAATTCATGTCAATAGTGTGCAAAATGCAGTGATGCTCTTTTCAGTGATGACACCAGGCACCAGGCAGAAGATCTAGAAGCAGTATCATATAAAAATACACAAAACAACGGTGGCCACAGAGCCCATCAGCCATTATTATTTAATCCCACTAATCGAATCTTTTGAACATAGTCTTACACTGTTCTCTAACAAATACTGTATCAGCTAATGGTGTAATGATTTTGAAATCGAGACCAAAACCACGATACAAAAGTTCACGATCTTGCATCGCGGATATCCCAGCCTGCTGCCACCGCTGCATCCCGCTGAGATCTCTTTGTGATCTCTGTGTACATGCGCAGCAATCACTGTGTTCTCTCACATGTTTATTATTATTTGAATTTTTAACTTATTCTTCCCAAAACTTGTCCTACTAGTTTTTCACGTAGAAACTCCATTCCACCTCTCAGGTGTTCCACTCATTAAGGAGAAGTATAGTAATATTTTTCTTTTGGATATTCCACTTGCATCCCTCTGTTTCATTCCTCTTTCCATCAAAATTTTCCTATAGATTTGTATGGGGAAATTTCTCAAACTACTCCCATTCAGTGAATCTTCAATACTGTATAAAGCCTCCAGACTTGCTGAAGCCATTCAGTGTGCATCTTAAAAGTATTCAACCAACTGTCATCTGTTTAACCGTCCTTCACCACTTCTTTTTCAGCCCTCTATTTTCTTCTCATTGACTGTAATTTGCCTTTTATGTTGATAGCACTTATTTATTTCACCCTTTTATTCTTTAATTCATCCCTCCATCCTTTCCTATAAATCCATCGATTTTATTACTGTCATCATTTTAAAGCCACAACAATTAAACTTTGCATATAGATTCAACAGCTGATTGAAAGCACTTAGAAATACACTCAACTGCTGATTCAAAGCCCAGATATTTGCATTCCTTCTTTCTTTCTTATTGTCTTTCTACTTTGATGCGCACAGCAATCACACATTTCTTCAGAACATGCCCTTTTTAATTACGTTACTAATGTTACAAAACTCATTTTCATTTCATAATTAACACCATAACACATATAAATCACAATATTACTATTTTATGTAAAGTTAGGGCAAGCTACATATTTTGTAAATATGACACCTCTCATGGTCAGCATCTGCCAAGCCCGCCTTCTGTATCTTTTCCCCTTTTGGCCAGCAGTCTTTTGTCCCTAGTTCCAGGTGTCCTGATGTACCCTTGTGTTTCCCTTGTTTGCCTGGCCACAGTGTAGCTCAGTGGGCTGAGCAAATAACACAGAGGCTACTGCCCCGAAACACGGGTTGGAATCCAGCCGCATCTGTTTGTATTATTGGGTTTATGACTGTTGTATTTAGTTCTGTTTATCCCTGTGTGTTTTTGAGTAACCCTTGTTGTACTGTGTATTTCCCCGCCTCTTCTCCTTGTCAGCCTTTCTTTTATATCTATATTCCTAGTGGTTATGTCCTTAGTTTCTAGTTTGGTCCTTGTTCATTTTGTGAGTTGGTTGTTTTCACCTGTTGCTCATTTCGTAGTTTTGTGTTCATTGGTTAATTTTGCCTCACTCCTGATCCTGATTTAGTCTTTGTGTATTTCAGTGTTTGTCCTTGTTCAGTTCCCTGGTGAGTCATTGATTGTGATTGACTGAGTATAGTTCTAGTGAGTTGTGTTAGTTTCTCATGTGTTGTTTGTTTGTTTGTTTGTTTGTTTGTTTGTTTGTTAGGTTTAATCCCTTTGAGTTGTCCTGTTTATTCCCTAGTGCTACCCTGTGCTCCCTAGTCCGAGTATTTTATTTATTTATTTATTTATTTATTTGATCCCCCGTGAGGAAATTCTGTCTTTGCCTGCTCTCTATGACACACAGACACATACGTAGGTGAGAGCAAGATTGGCAGCAAAGGGCAGCCACCTGCTGTGGCCCCTGTGGAGTTGTGGGTTAGGGGCCTTTTTCAAGGACCTAGAGATATGTAACAATTTTGCCAAAGCCAGGCTTGGACTGGCATCCTTCTGAGCTTAGCCCAACTGAGCCATATGCTGCCCTTGACACAATCATGATTGTGTGATCATGCCTGTGGTAAAAGCTAGGCTAGTTTCATTTGCTCAAGATGCATAATAACCCTCTGTAGTGGTCCAGATAATGGTCATTAATAAAACCCAGATTTATTTTCTTCTTTACCCCCCCCCCAAAAAAAAAAAGGTGATACAAAATGAACCATCACTGAGGAATTCATGTCTGAACTTAACCATGGAAGTGGAGAATTGCTACACCCCCTGTGTCAACATCCATCCATTTTCTGTAACAGCTTGTCCCAGTTGGGGTCACAGGTGGTCCAGAGCCTAACCCAGAGACTGTGGGCACAAGGCAGGGAACAACCAAGGATGGGGTGCCAATCCATCACAGGGCACATTCACACACCCACCTACAGGCAATTTGGCAACTCATCAGCCTCAGCATGTTTTTGGACCGTGGGAGGAAACCCTATGACAACATAGAGAGAACATGCAAACGCCACACACATGGAACCCAGCCAGAGACTGGAACGCTGGTCCCAGGGGTGTGAGGCGACGGTGCAAACCACTGCACCGCCATGCCGCTAGTGTCAACATGTAACTAATAATTATTTTTATTAATTGGGGATGACACGGTGGCCTCATACCTCTATTTAATATATTAGATATATTAATTTATTGTTTTGTAATACAGATGACATGTAATAATAGATGACATTTTAGTTCATGCTATTTGTAAGTGCAAGAACTTCCTAATTGCATAAACATAGATGTATGTGATATGCAATGGAGAAAACGAGTTTTGCAACTTAATGTGTAGAGCAGTGGTCTCCAACCTTCAATTGCCAACACATTCATAGTCAGTCGCCACTCCATGGCCAATATAACGAAGGGGACCCAGCCCGGCTGGCAAAATACACCGAGGGGGACCCCATTGTGATTTGGAATTTTCTTTGTGAGAGCAACTTTCCCTGAAAACAAACGTGGAAACCACTGGTGTAGTGGCTCATAGCACTGTGAACTATGGAACAGTGAAATGCAACCTGAATATGCATCTTGTCTATTTGTCACAGATATGAATTATGCTATTTGTAGATTTACCATCCACAGCCCTTTAGATACCTTTCACCTGCACCATCCATCAATACACTTCCGTCTTCCCCGCTGGTAATTGCGGACCTGCAAAATGGTTGGCACGTCTTTAGGAGCGGTAACAGCAGGCCTGATATCCTGGCTGCCCTGAACCCTCCCCCATGTGGTGGAAGAAAGGCAGCTGCATTTTTAGCACAGAAATTCCCATGGCAACAGTCGGCACAATCGGGCAGGGCGCCTCCAACCTGCATGAAACACTGAAAGGAAACCTGTGTATTTACTGCGCTGTAATTCCTATTGGGAGCTCATGAATCACCCAGATAAGCACATATTTATTCCGGTTAAAAACTAACATCCTAAATGAAGCTAGTAAACCATTAAATCATGTTTGTTTTGTGAGGAAAAGAAGTTTAAATGTGATAGAAGGACTGTGTGATACAATTATAATTAAAAGTTGTTACTTTCATTTTATTAACAACATGTTCATTAAAGTTGTTCAGCAAACGTTTATATATAAAAACAAGAGGAGAATGTTTTTCTTTAATCACATTGTAAAAACATTCAGGTATGTTGTCCCCATCATGAAATTCATATTGCATAAACATAGTTACATTTCTTAAAATTAATTTTAAAACCTGGTTTGCTTCTTTATTTATTCATTACTGTCAGGTCCAGCCCTGCCCTGCTAGTCCACTCCCAGTGTTTCCCATGGACGGGGCTGCTAATCAGCCCACCTGTCGATCATTGGTGTTACCTTGTGTTCCTGCCCCCTTGTTAACCAGCCACAGGTGCCCCTCGTTCATTCCACTGTCTTTCCAGTGTATAAGAGTTCCCTAGTCCTGTGTGTTCTTGTCTGGTCATTGTAGCCTGGCTGTTTCTGTGTTGTACCCACTGACAATAAAGTTGCCACATGCCAGTCTTGCTGCTAAAAACTCCTTTGTCCTGACCGTCTCCTTTCTGCCTGTGCTATCCCACGCTGTCATGACAGAATGTTTTTGGTGCAGTCTGGTCAATCTCCAGACTCTCAGCCACCCCTGTCACTAGGAGTCCTCTCCCTCGCACCCGCTGCTGATCCAGCAGCACTGGGATCAAGGCCACGGTCCAGGCTACTGCCATATGGCTGAGACCCCAGCCCCTGGCCTAGAAGTCTGTCCCTGGTCTGGACACCCCATGGGCTTCTTGAGAACCCCTGGACCGGGACCTGCATGGCACGTGAGTGTTCCAGAACCCCGGAGAATACAATTTCCTGGATCCCCAAGGGGCTGAGGGAGGGAAGAATGGCTCTGGTGGTCTCCATGGCTGCCTCCTTCACTGTCAAGGGGGGATTATCACTGGGCCAGGAAGTTCCTTAGGCTTCTGGGGATAGATGGTGATGTCCTAGAGTCTGGCCTTGAGGGTGAGAGGAATGGTGAGTTCTCCGTGCCCCCTGTGAAGATCACGAGGGGGCCTTCCAGGTGTAAGAAGGGGAAGAAGCCTTCTACTTCTGTCCCCCCCCCGTGACCGCCGTGCCCTGCTGCCTGGGGATCCCGCTGAACCGTGCCTGCCTACACCTTGCCCAGGGGAATCTGTTGCAGTTACCGTGACCTCTGCACCCTGCCCAGCTGCTGCGAAGACCGAGCCTAGCCTGCAGGTCCCTGCATCTAAGCCACCTGATCTGCAGGGTCCAGGTTCCGCTCCTGCTCTGACTGAGTTCCATGAGCCTGGGCCACGGGGATCTGCACCTCCGGACTTTTTCCCCGCTGGGTTCCTGGAACCTGGCCTGGGCCCTGAGCTCCTCCCTCGCCTAGAGGTAATGGACCTGGAGGATGCCCCTCTTGATGAGTAGGAGTGGGACCCTTGGGGCCTGTGTCCCACATTTTTGGCTCCTGCGCCGCCATCAGGTGGCAACTGGTGATACTGGGTCGGTTTGAGCCCCAAGCTGGTTCTGTGTCCCGAAGGGGCATGTCCGGAGAGCCAATCGCCTGGGCCCAGACCCCTTGTTGCCCCCATGTCCTAGTCCTGCAGTCTCCTCAGCAGCCCCCAGCACCATTCTGACCCAGCCCCTTATTTCCTGACCCTGCCATCCCATCAAGCTTGTCCCCTTCCCTTCCAGTTTCATGCCTCCTTTCTGATCCCTAGCCCTTTCCCTCAGGGCCAGCGCCAAGCCCCTTGGTTTCTACCCCAGGTCTCACCTACTGTCCCTGCCTTTGTGTTCCGCTTCATGCCCCCAATATGTTTGTCCCAGGTCCCTTGGTGCCCACCACCTGTCTTTGTTCCCCGTGTTCCACCTCCTGCCCCATATTTGTCCCTGGTCTTACCCCACTGTCGACATGTTTTGTCCCATCTGTCGCTCCTTGGTCCCCTGAGCCAGTCATTGTTCCTGTCCCGGTTCCTCATGCTCACCCTGTCTGTCTTCTCCCTCTGGAGTGTCTGGCCTTGTCTGTCTCTCACCAGTCTCTGTTGAGGGTTCCCTCTTCTGTTCTGTATTGTGTGGGTTTTTTTTTTTTTCCCCTCCCCCGTCTGGTCCTGGTATTGCCCCAATCTCTTCCCATCCTGTCCGTTGTCCTGGTTTGTGCCCCTGTGCTCCCCACAGGTCGGTCATGCCTTGTCCTGGTGGTGTCCCCTTCTGTCAGTTCCATCCATCCTCCCTAAGGTCCCTCGCCCTGTGTCTTCATCCCTGGGTGTACGTACTGCTTGGTCTGGTTTCCTATGTGGTGTGCTCCAGTCTGGTTCTGTTCCTGTTGTCTCTCTAGGTCTGCTGTCCTGCCCTGGTCCAATGTCCCTGGCCTCGCCCCATGTCCTGACCCATGTGTCCGTTGTGTCTTTTGCTCCCCCTTCTGCACACCTAGAGTCCTGTCATGGCCAGCCCTGCCCTGCTAGTCTGCTCCCAGTGTTTCCCACAGACAGGGCACCTTTAAAGAGAAACACTTTATATATAATCACATTGTAAAACATTCAGGTATGTTGTGAAATTCATATTGCATAAAGTTACATTTATTAAAATTATAAAACCTGGTTTGTTTATTCATTATGGTCAGGTCCAGCCCCACCCTGCTAGTCTGCTCCCAGTGTTTCCCATGGGTGGGGCTGCTAATCAGACCACCTGTAGATCATTGGTGTTACCTTGTGTTCCTACCCCCTTGATAACCAGCCACAGGTGCCCTTTGTTCATTCCTCTGTCTTTCCAGTGTATAAGAGTTCCCTAGTACTGTACTCCCTTGCCTGGTCATTGTGACCTGTCCAGTTCTGTGCTGTACTCACTGACAAAGTCCCCACACGGGGTTATCTCTGGTAAAAGCTCCTGACAGTCACCTTTCTGCCTGTGCCGTCACGGCAATTACTCTTGGTTATGGTTCAAAATAAACACTAAAAACCAAAAGTCCACAGGCACAGAAACAGAAGCCATGTCTGATAGTTGAAAAGTCAGGGCTCTGCAATCAGCCAGGACTTCAGGATGCTGGCTGTTAAAGATGGGTTCTAATGGATCCTCAGTCTGCATGAAGCCTACATTGTCTCAGGGTGACTCACAGCCACCAGAACTGAGTTGCAGAAAATAGGGAAGAAAAGCTGGAAGGGCTGGGCTTGGACTTTGGAAGGTCATCAAGACAGAGCCTGTTACTGGTGCTCAGCTGCCAGGAGTTCTTTCAGGTCCAGACATGCCCCCTATAATGTTGCCAGCCAAGACAGTGACACCTGCTGCTTCAGAGATAAAATAACCAAGAAAGAAAATCTTTGTTTTGTTATTAACAGCCATTTTTAAGATACAATTAAAGCAATTGTAATATTGCATTTGAGAAAGGTAAAAAAAAAAAAAACACCTTCAAACTTAATTAGTATTAAGATATACAGTAATCCCTCACTATATCGCGCTTCGACTTTCGCGGCTTCACTGTATCGCGGATTTTATATGCAAGCATATATAGATATATATCATGGATTTTTCGCCGGTTTGAGGATTTCTGCGGACGATGGGTCTTATTTCTGGTACGTGCTTCCTCAGTTGGTTTGCCCTGTTGAAGTAAGTAAAACGAGTGCATTACTGTATATCATAGAAGATATAAAATTATTTTTGTTAAAATATGTATTACAATGTATTTACAACTATTACGTATTAAATAAAACTCGACATACGATATTTGTGCGTAGTATATAAACAGTGTGTTTACATAATTTCAACGAATCTTACCTAATATGTAAGACAATATAAAGGGTTTATAAGGGCTTAAAATATACAAAAATAACCATATAAACATGGTTTTTACTTCGCGGTTCTGGAACGCAGCCCCCGCGATAGACAAGGGATCACTGTATTCAGTTTAAGCGTGTTGTAACAGCAACGTCCAGTTTTACTTCGTCAATCCATTTCTAGTGACTTTGCACACTTTTTTTTTTGCCGTTTTCAGAAATTCCAGATTTTTGAGGAGTTTCTCAGTTTTTCATTCACTGGATAAGTCATTGGAAATGGGTGGATGGATGGATCTTGTTTCTTCCAGCCTAACTTCTACATTCACCGCCACCCTAAGCTGGCTAACACACAGGAGACAATGAAACAGAGGGAAAAATACATTAATGACCTGAGAAAGAACTGATAGATGCTGTGGATTTCTTCACCTGCTCTGCCCTCGTGCAGCTGCTTTTAGCAGCAGAAGTGCGGTGCATTAGTACTGCACAAAGAAAAATCACACCTTTGGACATTTCATGCCAACATCTCATTCATCCATGCTTTTGTTATGGAAAAAGTAAGGTTACAATGTCAGGCCTGTTCTTCTTAGACGCAGCATTTTAACTAGCAAAAGTGACTCGCAGATGTGATGTGTGTAAGTTAGATTCCCAGCCTTTGTTTGAAAGCTTAAATGCTGTGGGACCATTTCATCTTTTCACCAGCTGCAATTCAAGTCTGTCTCACTGCACTGATTTTGAAGACAACATGTATGTTTCCTGAATGCAGTACTAGAGTTTAGTTAAGGTTTTAGATTTTAGTTTTTAAATGACTCTTCCTGTACACATTCACTTATATTTATAATAAAATGAATAATATTTCTGTATATTACTTTTCAAACATGGTGGCGTTGCATGGCTCAGTGCTGTGGACTCACACTTGAGGGTTCTGGGTTTGATGGCCACTCCAGCTCACTGAGTGTGCAGTCTGCATAATCTTCCTGTGCTCAGTCCAAAGATGAATGTTGCTGGCTAAACCTGACACTACACCAGGTAAGTGGTTATGGGAAATGGGTGGATTCTCCAGACTTTTTTCTCTCCATTTCAAACATAAGGAAGACAGATATTACTAAATATGCTGGAATGAGCTCTATCTGAATAGAGCATACAGCAGTAGGTGACACAGCAGAAACACGACAGCGTGTCAGGTAACAGACCTGCGAGCAGTTTACACAGCAGCCAGAGCCACATTGTGAAGTTAAGTTAACAGGCTATGTCTGTGTTATGGACAAATTATCTCTGAAGCCTGCAGGGCAAGACAAAATAATGAAACAGCTTTGGTTTTAACCTCCTTTGGTCAGGTAAAAATCTCACTTTGGATCTCCTGCAGCGACGCAGGTGGGAATGAGTAATGCCACGGGACGTCAGTCCACAGTCTTTGGATAGCAGGAGGAAACCAAAGTGGCAAGAGGGAAAGCAAGCAAGCTCCATGCAATCAAACACACAGGCAGCGTTTTCGAACCCGCAACCCTAGAGACCACCTTGCTACCCCAATCAATAATAACTAATTTTGTTTACTAATATGTTTACAAGTTTGGCTCATTTCAATCCATATTAGATGTAGGATAAAGGTGGCATAAATATTTGCATTAAGGCCTCTGCATATGTAGATGTATTTTGAAGCTTGCATTATATGGCCACCTTGTGTTTTTTTATTGGTAGCTAAAGTGACGAATTGCTGCCACCTGCAGTTCAAGCTGTAAATGACAGTCTGAATATGGCAGGGAAAGGGAGGGATAAAAGCTTGGCCAGGTTACCAAATAAAGGTGAACGTTTAACTTGATCAGCAAAGGTCTCTAATATTAAGCCATTTTAAAGCTAAACAAAAAAAAATTAAAAAAGACAATATGTCGAAATATATCGCAATATATGAATACTTATAATAAATTACAATTTACATGACTATACGTGTAATCATACATATGTCAAAATATTCAGTAGAAGCTTTATATTCTTGCATCCTTCTGCAAAATAAAATCTTATACACCTTCATAAATTATAATAGAAGAAGTAAAACGCAAAAAAACCCATCAAACTTCTGTAGTGATTCCTTTCGTAGTGACATCTAGTGGTGAAATTAAACATTGGCATGACCTCCGAAAATTGTTCGACGGAACCTTCACGCTTGACACAACTGAAGAAATCTCATTTCTGTTATTTTTAATCAGCCATTATTTTATTATTTTGTACAAGTATTTGTCTACACAACCTGAAGTGCACCTTCAAATAAAATGATCACTGAAAAGGACCAAAAAGACAAATGCAATTAATACGTTTTAATTTGATGTAATTAATACAAATCATAACTATATAAAATCAATCATGGAAAGATTACAGTTTATCTCATTTTGAAACAGGCACCTTATTACTAAGGACAGTGTCGATACCGCATACAATAATAATCTGCTAATTTGAAGGCATATGATTTAAAACATAAGTTTTGTATATATATATGGTTCGAATTCTGAGCGATAATACCTGCAGCCAAGAAAAAATTGCAAGCATTAAATTTGCCACATAAATAAATATAACACAGCTGCAGGAAGTCTGGGAGCAAGAAACGTCTAAGAGACAACGGGAGTGGTTTTGGGAAACTTACGCAGGCCTACCTGAAGAGCAGCTCACTCCAGTGTGGAAGTCAGAAAGTATCAGTGAAAATCGTATGATACAGAAAAGGCTGGATGACGGATTTGTATTAAAATGAGAGCGTAAAACCTGTGGGAAGCGGTGCTTTAAAAGGAAATGAGCGGCGGCGGGAGCAAGGCGAAGCAGGGAGGAAGAGAGGACTGCGGTATAATTATGTTTCAGTTAAAAGGAGGCAGAGCATTACAAAACTGCTAAAGAAAGAGATACACTAATCAGTTTAAGAAATGAGCGCAACCAGAGTCATGACACTAAGCATCATGCATCAGTCAATTCACATTTACACACGCTTCATTTGGCGTGAAACGATACATGGCTTTTAATATTTATATTGAGCCAAACAGCTTCAAATCCTAAACTAAGATCTACCGTATCCTTAAACAAATTACTTAACCCAAATTGTTCCTATTAAAATTCTGCCTGAAGTCTAAATGGATTATTGGATTAATTACCGCCAGTATTCTTTCTGTTGAGCTGTTCTGTATTTTTGTTGTGCTTCCGAATGCACTGACTCTTCGGGGAGCAAACTGTGTTGTTTCAAGGTAAAATTACTCAGATATCAAATGAGTCAGCCTATAGAAATAATGGAGCTTTAAAATCAGTACTTTAAGATAACAGAGGTCTCGGTGGTAAATCCGAGATTTCCATCACATGTCATGCTCGTAATTTTTATCGTATTACAGAATAGTTTTGTAAAACAAATCATAGATAGCAGTTTAAGGCAATTAGTATGGGGCAAGGACCACTATAATTTCAATAAATGTACTCTCCAGAATAATTAACATGAAGCTGCATGAGACTTCCGGCGTATTTACCATGGTGTCCGGTTTTGGCGCAGATTTTGTGGATATATTTTTCTGCGCGTACGCGATTGTCAGCCTTAGGTAATCGACATAAGGTACCTTCGCTTTGGAGTAAAAAATAAAAATGCCTTAAGCACAAGCTTATTACATTTTACATGCATGGTGCGTATTTGCTAACGTTGCAAAAGAATGGGGTGAGGAGCATCTACAGCGCTAATGCAACAGCATAAATCATTACCTAAAAGAGCGATATAAAAAGACAGGGAAATACAGCACAGTAAGTCGGTTTTAAAGGGTCTCCAAGCGTGTGCCTGCGAGTTTGTCTGTGCACGCAGAAAACCTTAATTCAAATCAATAATGTGTGCATGACAGTCAAATATGTTTTACTGGTTTTGAGAGCCATTACCATATAGGCATTTATGGTTCAGCTGATAGCCTGTCCTCACTGTCAGATTTAAACCAGTTTACGGATTCCATTATGCTAAGCCCGAACACCACTGGTAGAGATGAATGATTAGGAAACACAGTAATCTCCTATGGCACCATCACTGCAATTGCAATATTACAATTCATGCTGTTCATTTTTTTAATTCAAGAAAAAAATGAGTGTGCCAGTAATCAGATATAAAGCGAGCTTTCGCAAAGTTAAGCTGCTTCTATTAGAATTTCATCTTCTTTTTAATGTAGCAAAAACGCACACAAGCTGCACTCACAGGAAGACACACTCACTCATGATATATGCCATAGTTTTCACTTCCGTTTTTAACCTAAAATCGGCTAAAATTCCATTAATTGGGTAACGTACCATTTTTACCCCAGACTTTTGCCCCAGACTTTAAATGTCAATGTACCGTGTACCAAATAAAAATAACTGATATCCCTGCAGCCCTTCTGCAGCTGAGAATCACACCCAGAAATGCATTCATGCGTCATGTATACACCCTGGTCTTTATATACATTAATATGTGTTTGTGTTAGCCTTTTTAAAAAGTCTATTTTCTGATGAAATCTTACTAAACCTGAAATTTCCCGATCTGGCCCAGCTTTCTGTTGGTTGAGAGAGTAGGCCCTTGTGTGACGAGCTGATTGGTGCATGTTGTCACATGTAAATGCCAGAACCAAGTAATAACCTGCCCATAAGGTCGATGGTGGGTGTGCTTTTACGCATTACTCTCTGAAACCTCTTGAAACTGTGACAGTTTGAAGCAAAAGCTTGGGGCCCCTGGGCCTCTCCCATGTTCTGGAGACTGAATGAGTCAGGCCGTGTCCCTACAGATGACCACCGCTGGAGACATGAAGGGTAGGGGTGAGTTTCACACAGGACTTTTCCCTGCTCTGTCATTGTGTAGCGTGACACCAGAGCTGTAGATCTGTAAGGAGGCTGTGCTGGTCATCACCCAGCTGCTGGGTCCCTTCACACAAGCCCTTAGGGTCGGAGGTCAAGATGGGCTGGCTATGTTCTAATGAAAGTGAAGGGTAATAGAAGAAGAACCTTTCTTAATTAGTAGCGGTGTTAATTAGGGCTTAACAGAACGGTTACTTCTCTTGTGCTAATGTCATCTCCTCAGCTAACATTCATTTAAGTTGATAACACCCCCATTTAAACTGCACCGCAGCTCCTGATTGGCTTAACAACTCCAGATGGCCACTGATTCAAGAGCAGGCCGCAACCTTTAAAAGTACGGGACCGGGTGTCAGCTTCCCCGGTCTTTGCCAATAAGCAGCCTTCACAGCCCCCACCTAATGACTGGGAAGATCACCCCCCAAGGGCAAAGCGAATCAGGCAGGGAGGAGGCTTTACACTCTATTTAAATATTTCATCAAAACATGAAATCTGAGAGCCAGGAACAATTTCAAAGAGTACGCCCGAACGTCGAGAAAGTTTATTTTCCCTCAAGTTCCTCACAGGGTCTAAAACACTCATAAGTTTTTATAATAATGTTTTTTGTTCAGATGCAGAAAGCTGGCAGAGAGTCCTGCCCCTAAATAAGCTTTATCTGTTTCTCCAAGCAAAATATAGAAATAGCTGCAAATCTATTACTGTTTGTTCGTCTGCTTGTTCAATTCTGTTCCAATCTGTGGCCCGTTTATAGGTATAATTGAAAATTAGTGGTGCAGCTTTTTCGGGAGAGTAATTTATCACGCTGCATTGTTCCTGCCTGACACCGCCGCCCCGGCTCTGAGGGGGAGCCGCCTGCTGGGGGGCGCTCCGTGGGAAGCGGCTCCTCTGTGGCGGTGCATTTTCACTGCGCCACTGCTAATTGCGGCCTCCTCTCAGCTGAATTGCGGATCGCGTTAAAGAGCTTGTTTGCTCGGTGCGGCAGCCCAGCCAAGGCCGCTCTGGCTATTATCAAAGATACTCTTGATCTTTTGAAAAGCAAGAAATAGATTTTTTCCCCTCTTTCTCTTGACAGAAAAAAAAAGTAATTTGCAATGCGTCCATTAGTTCTTCATTAAACCAAGATTAAATTGCTCCAAAAATCACATCTGCGGTTGGATGATTAAAGGGTGGCATTTTAGAGGCCAAAACTAATTACTAGTCAAAATGAATGAGAGTGAAAAAACAGGCATGTTTTTACATTAGATAGCGTGGCTTGTAATTAGATTCAGGCTAATTCCACTATTTCTTCCCCTTTAATGAGACCAGACTGTCCTTGTCTCTTTGTGGGCCGTGCTAACAGCTCCAAATGTATTATTTTGATAATACTGAGAGTTTATTTTAATGAATTTTTTTAGCTACCTGCCACAAGTGACTGTTCTGTCTAGTGCTGAATTATTATTCAAAGGCTGGAAAAATGGCTCTCGATGAATAAGGGAGCTGAAAGAATAGATCTTGCTGGGAAGCTGGCCCAGTGTGCTTTAGTTGCGCGGCCGGAGTCCGTGGCACATTTAGGGGCAGAGTGACAACTTTGGTAGGGAACGTGCCCAGAGTGAAATATGGAGGCAGACAGGAGAGGAGCGCTTTCTGGAAATGAGTACTGTGCAGTCCGTCTTACTTTGTGCTTGTGCTGTGAGTGTGCAGGCTGTGCACCCTACTCGCTGTAGCCATTATGGACGGGCATGGCAGAAGGACAAAGGGACGATCCACGTTGTGGCTCAAACAAAATGAGGGACTTTATTTTAAGTAAAACAAAAAAACAAGAATCCCATGCATGGCATGGCCAGCGATACCTGCTGGCCAAATGGGGAACTGACATAAAAAGGGGCAGGGCAGGGGCCGATCCTGACAATAGTGAGTGTGAGTGTGCACAACATTTACTCTAGCACCATCACAGTCAGTATGCACCCTTTTAGGGTGAGTGTGCACCCTATTCACTATAGCACCTTTCAGGGTGAGTGTGCATCCTATTCACTGCAGCACCTTGTAGTGTGAGTGAGCACCCTATTCGCTGCAGCACCTTTCAGGGTGAGTGTGCACCCTACTCACTATAGCACCTTTCAGTGTGAGTGTGCACCTTACTCACTATAGCACCTTTCAATGTAGGGGTGACAAACTGGATGTGATCAAATTTTGAGGAAAATCATCCCAAATTTGAAGCTATGCCACATAGTGAGAGCAAAAAATGGGTCGTTGACAAAAGAAGTTGACAGATGTTGTAAGGTTGAAGACCTGAACCTACTCAAATTTTGAGACAAATCACTCCAAAATTGAAGTAGTGCCACATAGTGATAGCA
The DNA here is from genome assembly GCA_011763525.2 of Mormyrus iriodes. Classification (NCBI taxonomy): domain Eukaryota; kingdom Metazoa; phylum Chordata; class Actinopteri; order Osteoglossiformes; family Mormyridae; genus Mormyrus; species Mormyrus iriodes. The sequence continues at coordinate 10,384,395 of JAAGVU020000032.1, forward strand.
AAGAGAAGGGCAGGTCAGACACTTGATCTTGTCAGCATGATAAACTAAAAATAATTTGGTGATCTCTTCCAAACTTTGCCAGTACATTATATGGGTGAAGATCTGGACCCTTGCAAATTCTGAGACAAATCGCACCACTGTTCTTACTGTTATGTCATAGAGAAGGATGCAATGATCTGAGGTTTATAATAGTTAATGGGATCAATCTATTTGTTATTATTACTGTACTTACTCTGTTTGATCTTTGATGGATCTTCAGAAAAACAGCCGTCCGGTAGCTGATTGGCTAAATGTATTGTGAGTAGCTTGCCAAAGTTTCTTGTGGAAGAACTAAATTGTGTGTTGTTTTTTCGTGGGGGATTGTGTATGGTAGGCTTGTAACAATATTTTCTTTAGGCTGTGGTATTTTCATTCGGCAAAATGTATCACACATTTTTATGTGTTGAACTCCAATCTTAGCTCTCAGCTGTGTAAAGGAACATGTCAGTGTTAATCATGCAATTAAGTCTCTTGGCAAATGTGAGGATTAGAGTTTGCACCCATCCTGTATATTGCACGATTTCCCTGTATTAAAAAATAAAATGCTGTATCCTATTTTGAACCAATATGGGGTGCAATTTGTCTTTTATTTTTTTGACCATGCAATCGAGATGCTTGACTGAATAGCTCATGAGCATTTAAAAAAAGCACGATTTTGTTGTGTTCCATTTACCTCGGAAAATCATTTACCTAGCCAGTCCTAGCCATGTTCATTGTTAGTCATTGTTAGCGATACCTGTTGATTTGGCATATACAAACACCACAGCAAAATACACAGAAATAATGGTTTGACAGGACTGTATGTACAACCAATTCACAAAAGTATTGAGACACCTATCCATAATGCCCGCTAGAACTTTTATGAAATCCCATTCTAAATCCATAGGTATCAATATAGAGTTGGTCCCCCTTTGTAGCTGCCACTCGTCTGGGAAGGCTTTCCTCAAGATTTTGGAGTGTGTCTGTAGGAATTTTTGCTAATTCATTTGTGAGGTCAGGCACTGATGTTGGATGTGGAGGCCTGGCTCGCACTCTCTGTCCTAGTTCATCCCAAAGGTGTTCGATGGGGTGGGGGTCAGGGCTTTACACCGTTCCATCCGACACTGGGCATTATGATTGATGATGTGAGGCTTGCATGCAGCTGCTTGGCCATGGAAGCCCATTCCATGAAGCTCACGCTGCACAGTTTGTGTGCTGGGGCTAATTCCAGAGGAGGTTATTGAGTCAACAGAGTGGTGACGACTTTTACGCACTGTGCGCCTCAGCACTCGGCGGCCCTACTCTGTTACTTGATGTCGTTTGCCACTTCGTGGCTGAGTTTCTGTTGATTCTAAATGTTTCCACTTTGCAATAATACCACTTACTGTTGACTGTAGAATATCTATCAGGGAAGAAATTTAATGACTTATTGTAAAGGTGGCATCCTATGACAGTACCATGCTTGAATTCACTGAGCTTTTCAGAATGACCTATTCTTTCACAAATGTTTGTAAACCTGACTGCATGGCTAGGTGCTTGATTTCATACACCTGTGGCAATGGGTCTGAATGAAACACCTGAATTCAATGATTAAGAGGTGTGTCCCCATATATTTTTTCCAGTGTATGATATATTAGTGTCTGTCCAATCGTTATCTGTGAACATGTTGCTGCGGTGTTTGTATGCGCAAAATACCGTGCAATGCACTGATGTTGGAAGTGGGGGCGGTGGTGGCATAAGGGAAGTGTGCTTGTGATTAAAAGGTTGCTCATTCAAATCCCCAGCCAGCAAGGTACCACCCCCACACACTGCTCCCCGGGTGCTAAAAATTTGCTGCCCACCGCTATGTCGCATATGGGTTAAATGCAGAGGACACATTTGCTTGTTGTGCTGTGGTGCGTCAACAATTACAATTAACCACTTTCACTTATCAACTGGTATTGCTAACCCATTAGCCTCAGCAAGTTTTGGGACTGTGGGGGGGACCAGAGTACCCAGAGAAATCCCCACGATGACATGAAGAGAAGATGCAAACTCCACACATACAGTACCCTGGTGGAGACTTGAACCCAAGTCCCAGAGGTGTGAGGCAACAGTGCAAACCACTGCACCACCGTGCCACCCAAACTTAAAACATATACAAAGGAATACAGGAAGCCACCTAATTGGTTTAGAAATATTCTGCAAATGGTCATATAAGTGGAATATGGAATACATGAATGAGTATACTTTCAGACCAATATCACAACGTGGACTCAAGGCATTCAGGTAAAAACACATTTATTAACTTTCACATTTCCAGGTGATCCATTCAGTACTTCCAGAAATTTTACAAGTTGGTGAATGTGGTACAAGTGGGGATTAGATGGTGAGCAAGTGACGGGGCTAACTGGGCAATACAAGGCTGTTGTTTATAACAGCACCGACTCTAGTTAGCAAATTTGCTTTCAGTCCTGGTATATTTCTGACACATCTCTGAGTTGTTAATGCTTTTCTTCCAGCATACATCCATAGACATGGTGAGTTATATAACTACAAAATGCAGTCAAACCTCTCTATAACAATAATACACGAAATCCCTTCAGATCGCATGACCTAAATGTTTTTATAGAGCTGCCTTCTTTCATGGATATATCACAGCACATTACATTTAACACTAAGTCATAAGATGAAAAGATTAAAAAGACAGATATTGGCTAATTAAATACATCCAGATACCCTTCATATCCCATCAGTGCAACTGATCAAAGCCACACAGAGTTAATGCTCTTTTTCTAAAGGCACAGGGGAGTTCAGATTAATCCAATTTCTGCCTGTTTGCTGAGGGGTCTCCCATCAGGGGCGTCGATCTGCACCACCCCCCATAGGCACTCCACTGCTTGCATCTCACCTCCTGTATCTTTCATCACCGTCACGTCTTGGTTTTTTTTTTTTTGGAATTTCTATTCTCTGCCAGAAAGAAGTGTTCAATTCACTTTGGCCTCCAGAGCAACAGACGTGCAGAGTCTATTAAGCTGAAGACAGACTCAACCCATTTTCTCTTCCCTGGACATGAAAGACCTGAAACTCTGAGACCAGCGTCTATAGATTCTATAATAAGCTACAGTCTTTTCAAAATGTATCAGAATTTTTTGTTTAGACATACATGCATGCATAGACAAATATATGCTCCCATATCCTGACGTGTGTCAACATAGTATGTCTATTTACTAAATCTTTCTCACGTTACTGTCCTTTACTTGGAATGAAAATGTGTCTTAGAGACCTCAGTACACTTTTACCGTTTCTGCCTTGCCACATGTGATGTGTAATTAGTGGTGTGCTAAACATCCAGAATAGAATGGTGATTGAATTACTTAAAATTTAACTGCAGCCAATTTCCCCTAATTCTAACGCAAAACACTGTTTGGAGAAATGACTGATAATCTCTATGTGGAAAAAATGTCAGTTCTCTAGAATGATCTATTCAGCGCATTTTCAACACCTGCTAGACCTCCTTCCCTTGCAAAAAAAAAAAGATACATATATATGCAGTCCTACTAATTTTTAAGGACAGAAATAAGGTTATTTCTGCTGAACCTGAATTTTGAACTACAGCCCACAGTGGTTCCAGAAATTCAAACCTCATAACATTTCAGCTAAAGCTTATGCTAAGCTTGTTAGCATTTCTGATGTCGTGGTTGATATGGTTTGCAGAATTACCATAAATCAGCAGAATTAACTATGATCTTCAGCAGTGCAGCTGAAACTGGATGACAGAAGTTTGCAATATGCTGCACTGAATATTATGATAACGCTCCATAATAAATGTTTATAATCTGCTTAGGGCTTGGGTTCAGATGTACTCTATATTAATATTTCCCTCCATTAAAGCAGGCGTTACAGTCATGACAGAGCAAAACGTCCGCATTTAACAAGCAGAATGAAAACACGCCTTCTGGAGCTCAGACATGCGTCTGTAGAGATACACATGTGCAGAAAAATGCAAATACAGCCCCATCCGCTCACACACAAACACATACACACGCACACAAACACCCAGTGGGCTGAGTGGAACATTCTGAAATGACGTTACGCTCGTTGGCCGTAACTCCTTTGAGCGAAGACACACTTCTTTAGTCTGATACTCAATAAGAAATCACACATTTTTAATATGACTTTAGTTTTGAGTCTTGGCTCCTGCCCAGTGAAGTGAGAACAGTTGTAATCGGGATCCTGCACCAAATGAACATCCCCATGGTGACATTCTCCATGATTCTCCATGATGTCCTGTCTTTCGACTGGCCATTGGCGTGTCTGAACACCATCCCAACAACTGCCCTTAATTGATTGCTAGGAAACCAAACACAGTCAGCTATATCAAACAGCTTCCTGGTCATGCTGCTGGAATAAGAGGAATCAGATACAGCTGAACTCTTTGGGTTGTTTGACTTTATTTGTAAAATTAAATATATTAAAATATGTGTTATTAGTCAGTAGAGGAAAACATTAATGTTGTAATACTTGATCATACCAAGTAGGGAAATACCGAGGCAGTGTACCAGGAAATGAAATATACTGTATGTGCTGTATGCCAGATACATTTTAAAGTCAGGTTTTGAGTTTTCAGTAGTATTGTTCATGAGCTCCAGGGTATAAATACATCCAGAGGTAGAAGAAGAAGTCCCCCCATTTAAGAAAATCCTTTAAAATCTTGTTTAAAATACTTTGCTTAAAATGAACAGTTAATGACGAGCGAAACTAGGGTGACATCGTGGTTTATTTTTAAATATTTTTGCTAATGTTTGACGAGGTATTATGTTCTGTGCTTGGTTAAGATTCAGTTTAATTTCCTCACTTATCTTGTGAGTGCTGAGATAGGAGCTCCAGATGGCTGGTGAACTTCGGACAGTAAACTTTTGACACACTATCATTGCTCTGGGTTCACAAATCAATCAATCAATCAATCAATCAATCAATTAATTAATTAAGTTCTTTTTTTGAATGTGAGCCGTAAAAGTTTTGAGAGATTACTTCAGGATGTGGAAAGAAAGTAAACTAATGATATTACAGAACGCAACGTATCTAATCTAATCCATTCGAAAAGTCCTAATGTCACTTATGTCAGCCTTTAATGCAAACCAAATAAGTCTCTCCTGTTATAAGAAGCTCCCAGAATTAGTTGCCGTTTTCAGAAAATTGCAAAAGGGCAGCACTTTTATCTAAGAATTTCACTTGTGCATAAGCAAAAAACTCATATATTATTTGGTTACATTCCATCAGTACTAGAAATAACATTGTGTAAATTCTATGCATGCTAATGATATATAGAAATCCACCTGCTTTCAGATAAAATGAGTTTAATTTTCCGTTGCCCACTGCCTGGTCGGCCTTTCATAAATTACTTATGCACAGCTATTATTAAAATTCGAGGGAAAGCAAATTAGAAAGTCTTCATATCTCTCTCCTGGATTTAGCCAAGGCGGGGCTCTAGCTGCCGCAGTCAGCGTTTTCCCACAAATTCTGCTCTCTTAAATTTTTTTTGCATCTCTGTGTATTTCTATAGCCTCGTTGTAAGCGCCGCCGCCGTGTGTTTACTAAATTAACCCCAATCTTTTCTAGTTTACAAGCTTAATGGAATTTGCATGCTTTTGATATATGGATATTCAGACTGTATTTGTCGCCCGATGCGCATTTGCCTTACCCTTACAGCTTGTACAGCCTGCGCGGGAGCTGCGGATCCGACGGCGGCTCGAGACGCCTCGCGCAGAACTGGGGCACAGCGCAAGAACCTGAAGAAAACAGCCTATTTTCTGAAAATTTGGGACACGATGACAATTTTAAAACGTTTAACCTTGTAATTGCAACGACTAGAATTTATAAAGATATATTTCTGCATTTATATGATTTCACAGTCCCTTTCCGTACAGGATCCACAATAATTTGAAAATCATTAAAATGTTGAAATCACTTGATTTTTTCCCCTAATGTTAGGAAATGTAGTCAAGCTATATGATCTACCTCAATTCTGAAAACTCTGTATATATAATCTGAATATATTGTTCTGCTTCCTGCTGTTAACTCTCCAACCCAGAGCTGGCCTCTAATGTCATTATAAATGTGCCCACTGTGGACTGAATGTAAACAAAAGTCAGGGCAGTCATCAGCGAAGTTCTAGCTTCAGTTGGCTGGTGAAGCCTACAAATGACAAACTTTGGGGACTGAGTGATTAAAAATGATTTAAACAGACACAAAACAAACAAGTCTCAAAAGGTTTACAAAATGTGTTTAGATTGTGCTGGCTTGACTGTAGCTTTAATCCCACACACATTCTTTCTGTGGGATGCAAATTAAATAATGTGTGTGAATTCATGGTGAGTGTGGGAACTGGCTCAAGGCTCTGGGGCTTGTGCTTTATCACATTTTCAGAGATTTGTTAAGGGCTGGGTTCAAGGCGCAAGGAAATGTAGCTCCAAGAAAACTGAAGTTAATGTCAACGAAGTCATCTGTTACAATCAACAGAAAGCCTACTGCTTTTTACATTCCCAACCTTCCATTTTCTAGCTTAGGAACGAGTTATTTAGAGTGTGCCTGCAGCCAGAAATTAATTTCAAGGGGTGTCCGGCAAATTTCAAGGAGGGTTCAAACTCGTTATTTTACTATTTGGCTACAAGCCTGGTCGGGAGAAAACAAATTTCAGGGGTGAATTCAAACCTGTAATTTTACTATGTGCCTGATTTAGAGTCGTATGTCACTATAATGACTTGCTCATTGTACATAAAGCTTATTATTGTCATTTCTGATCAATATAAGTAGCCGGAAATTTCCCATTCATCAGAAACTTCTGTGCATCTACTGTACAGTAATGGAGGTAAATTATTAGTGATAAGTAACAAAGAGGTATGAAGTTCACTGGTCAGATTTCAATATTCAACGTCCTCCTTTTGAATGCTGACACTCTGAAGAATATAAAAGAGGATGACTATACAGACTTTTCTTTTCACAATTCCCGAGCGCAATGTATTCCTTCTTTCACCCAAGGTTCGGAAGTTCCCTTCCCCTAAATTAGCCAGGAATTTCAAGGTCCCGGTACCATTTTACTTTACATTTGGTGCCATCGCTTCATGTGGTCATGCTCTGGGAATCCAGTATTACTTTTATTTTAAGCTGGAAGTCATGTCCTTCCTCCAGCTCACATTTTAAATTTCTCATCTCTTTATTCATGTCCGGCCCTTTGGTGCTTCCACCAAAGAATCGATTCATCACTATTCTTTTCAAGATGGGAGTCTGACTTTACATCAAAATGTGAAGGTGAATAAGCTCCCCCAACCCCCAGAATCTGCAGCTTCATCAAATGTGGTCCGATGTGCTGTCAATGGGCTCTAGGCAATCTGACCATCAGTGTATATACCTATATACAGTGTTGGGGAAGCTACTTTTAAACATAGCTTTTCAAGCTACACGCTACTTATGATAAAAAGTAGCTAAGCTACAGCCAAGCTACTGTACAGCATCACTGTTTTAATATAGTAGTTAGCTTCACTACAAGCTACAGTGAAGAAGTAGCTAACTACATCGAAGCTATTTCATCCAGCAATACTCAATGTTTGGCTGTAGGATACTGTTAATGCAAATTAATTTTTTAAAAAGTGGAAAACATGATGTTAAAAGTTGAAATCTATATATTTTCTTTAACAATGTAATGTTAAATCACAATAAAGTTTCAAAAAAGTTTCTGCATTTGGTGTAAACCAAGAGTATTTAACAATTGCCGTGTGAAAATTAGAATGGTTGCAACAAAAAAAAAAGATTTTTATAATCTGTCCAAGAGCCAAAGTGCTCTTGTGCATTTTAATGAAAGTGTCTAAAATAGTTTGCTGTAAAGTATTTTATATGCAAAAATGATCGTATGTATAGTATACTGTATAATAAAATTCTATCATCTTTAAGTTTATATATTGATAATAATATTGTTTGGTGTTTTTAATATTTTTATCACAATTTTCTTAGTTCATTATTGTTATAACCATTTTATCACCATTTGAGCTGCTAAGACACAAGCGGATACCAATGCATACTGTACTGTGACTGTAGCGAGCAGCAGCCTGAGCACGAGGTGAATGAATCAGCGTCTCGCGGGGACGCTCGCGCTACCGGCAGTTGGCGCGGAAACTGTCACACTCACGCGGGGGCGACGCACGCGCTGTTAGACGCGCGCAGTCGCGGCCACATATTTGCGGCCTCGGATCCGTTGGGAAGTCGGTCAGTCATAAGTCGCATGGGTCGTAAGTCGACGACGCCCTGTAATATTTTTTTTAAACAATGTTGCGTTTTACCAGGTTACATCGCTGTTTGTTAAAAAAGTTAATTGCTGGAAAAACTACACCGTTTTAAAAGTAGCTGTGCTACTGATAAGCTAATGAAAAGTAAAGTTAGTATCGTGGCAATATATGTGTGTGTGTCTGTATGTGTGTGTGTGTGTGTGTATATATATATATATATATATATATACACACGTGTGCGTATATGAATACATATATATATAAAGAGAGTAATGTTCAGCTTCGGCCAAGTTGGTGAAATCAATCAGCGCTAATTTGCACAACATCCAGTTTACGTTATGTTTCTTGAATTTACATGATTTTTTGCCTTCTTCATAATTCTATTTAATTTGTAGCTTAATTTGTATTTAATTTGTGTCTTGCCGTGTCTCTCTCCCGCCCTGTGGACAGCTATGTTCTGCCTGCCCACCCTTGAGCATCTCGCCCATTAGGATGGCTGTTAAGTGCTAGCAGCTTAAATAAAACAGCATTTTCTATGTCGCATGCTTTGCCAGCTCAGCATCACTATATATAAATAATGGATAAATTGCAAATGTCTAACTTAACAGTAAACACTCATTTGAATGACTTGGACGACTACATATTGTTTTGGACACCGACAGCATGAAGGTTTGTGTGATTGTTGAATGAGGCCTCCATGGAAAGGCTTCATACAGACTCCATGCTTTTGCTGCCATCTTATCTCGGTCCTTCCACAGGAGATGCCTGACACGATTCCAGCACACTTTGTATCACCGCTTATTCCTTCCCGCTAGTGAGAGTTATGCTGAGACACCGGTGTATAACAGGATGTTACGGCCCATTATTTCATTCGCATTAAAACCTTGACACTGTCATTTTTTCTGATTTAGTATAACGAACTTTGGCATATTCATAACCATTTATGAACCGAATTCCTTAAACAATAGGAACTATGATCATCGTTGATAGTCATTACTCTGTATAGAAAAAATGTTAAATAACGATACATTTCATTTCTGAATATAAAGTGTTTCATGGTACTGACAATAGCATTGGTATATTGTACTGTGAACAGAAATAAGCATAGTGCAATAGAACTTTCAATTCAACTAAAATATTTAGTAGTTATTTAGTACCACGTCATGTTCATGACATATATATTTAATAATTGAGCAGGATATTTGTATCGAGGCACTGACAAGCTTAATAATTTGTATTCTTATGTATGAACTTTACCTATTTAAAGAAAAATTTCTAACAGAGATGTTGTACAATGTTATACTATTTAATGCAACTATATTGCATTGACAACTTTAATGCGAGCTCCTTTGGTGCAGAATCTGTGTTATACTGCCCTCCACTGGATCATTTAGCACAAGCCTCTAATATTATACTAAAAACCATATTCTGTGTAGTACCATGTATTCTGCAAAAAATATTGTTCCCTTCAGTTGTCCCCTTCCAATATAAAAATAAATATAAAACAAGTACATTTTGATGAAGTATATAGTTGTTACTCCAGTTAATAAGCTTCTGCCCGCTGTCTGGAACGTTTCACCTGAATCCAGGTAAATACACAGGGCTATGCAGTTTTCAAACTCTACCTGGATGGGTAACTGTAAATACTCAGAGACTGCACTATAATTGTATTTCTTAGACAATTTTAATACGTCTTTATTTGATCATCATCACGTTTACTGCACAGTAATTGGAAAAAATTGGGTGAATATGCACTGTACTGGAGGGAAATTATTCACACGGGGAAACTGGAAAATTGTAGGGATACGTATGTAAGATGCAAATACAATATATTCCACCAAGCTGAAACAGTCAGAAAACAATGCTTTCCATCACAGAGTGTTTGTACTAAACACTGTTAGTCCGGAATGTGTTCATATGCATATATATGTTCAGAAAAAAACTAGCAGAAGTCGTTGATATAGAAGCAGAATAAGCTGTCAAATTCAGGTAGAAGTTTCCTGAAAAAAGCTTTCTGCTAGAAGTGTGATTAACATAGCAGTGAATAGAGCTTACTCTGCGTCTCTCAGGCAGCCTTTGCGTCTGCATGGCTATCTTCAGCCGGCATCCACACCACTTATTCAGTCAACTGTATGAAAGAGGTCTGTAGTCAGTACATTTGCAGGTCTGATATTGTCAAGGAGGGGGTCACATGATTACCTTTCTTACAGGAAGCCAGAGAATATTTAGGGATTTTTCATGCTGGTGATTTTTCTATCTTAAAATCCCCATGGATAATCAGCCGTAGAACACTTTGCAGCAACTTTTGCCAAGATAACATTTTCTGAAGTAACTTAAACGTAGCTTCTGTCCGATGATACAAAGGACAACACTAAAAAAAGTGGCAGAATATTTACAGATTAAAAGAGCTCCAGAAAATCATTTCACAGGCCTTGTTCAATGGCTAATTCAGGTTATGTGATCAGAAAAAGAAAATTTACAAGTTAAAAGTCTTCTGCTCTCAATACTAGCACTCTCTTTTGTATGCTTGTTTCTATTCTCTCTCAAAAATAAACCATACAGGAACGTCACACTAAATAAGCTCAACATTTTGTGTAACACTGGCTCTTGATTAGAGCTTTAAAAATACAATAAAAGTTATAAAAAGAAAAACTGATCAACAGAGCTTGAGGATTTTATTAGGAGCTATGCAAGGGTACATGGAAATATACTGTTGATATGCAAGTAATTTAAGCCACTTGTCAGGGGATGGCTGGAGAATAAGATGGTATTTGGCACGGGGGGTGGGGGGGGGGGGGCTCACACGATGCAGTAGTTTGACAGTGCCGGATGGATCTGGCAGCATTTGCGATTTCACTTGAGATACAGCTTCCACGGGGGGGATAAACAGCTTCTGCTTGAAGTTTTCCCCGATAGTTATTCACAGACCAAGCAGATTTCATAATGTTCAAAAGGCTCTGCACGAGGAAGGAGGGAAATACAAGACACTCAAGGTTTGCATTTTTACGTTTTCACAATACCAGAGGTATTTATCTTTTTTTCACACCACTGACAAACTTAATCAAACCAAATCTGAGAGCAGCGGCATAGAATTGCAGTGGATATAAAGCAGAATGTAAACAAAGGAGGGACCTCCTAAACGCATAAGGGCTCAGAAAACCTCTCACTTTTTCATCTTGTTGCATTTTTCTTTCTCAAACTGAGCAATCTGGCTGAAAATGTCCAGCAAACTTGCAGGCAGATCTTTCTTCACATGTCCTTCTGCAGATCCCTTGCCATTTTGCGATCTGTCACCCGCAGTCTTGCCCTGATACTCATCAGACCTCCTCCTGTCCTTGCCATCTCTGCTGAGATCATCACACTTAACACCATCCCATCGCCTGGAGCCGCAGCCTTGCTCAGGGCGACTACAGGTCCGGCTCTCAGGCCGGTAGCCTTGCTCAGGGCTGGCCCAGGAGTATGCAGCCTTTCTGTTTCTGCCTCTCTCGGGGCTGTCGTGAATTTCTTGATGACCCCCACAACTCTCTTCAAGGTCCCTCTGAGCTCTGGACACCTCCCCCCCCCCACAACTCAGCTTCCTTTCTGAAGGCTTTAGCTCCCTGCTGGATGAACCCAAAGCCAACCCCTCTTTCCCTCTGCTACCTTCCTCTTTCTGTGGGGTGCCATCAAAGGGGTCATCTTCAAACCTACCTCTGCTGTCATCCAAAACCTCAGAAGACGACGACACAGAAGCTTGCGACCTTCTGCTCTTGACATGAGACCTACTGTGGCCTGCCGGCCAGTCGTGATCATCTAGCAACTTAACCATCTCCTGCCTTTGGTTCATGAAAGAGGCGGACGTATTGGCCGGAGCCGGGTACCACTCGTCCTTACTGTCGACGCTCTGCTCGCAGGACGACATCCTCCGCCGGCGTTTCTTGTGGCTGTGCTGGGAGTGCCTGCGCTTGCGCTTCTTCTTCTTCTTGGACTTCCTGTGGCTGGAAGACGAGTCACTGGATGTAGACGAGGTGGAAGATGAGGACGTTGAGGATGAGGATGATCTCCTCCTCCTTTTTTTCATTCTAGTGAAACAGATACCATACATATGATATAAGTTGCCCACATTTAAACTTACCAGTGTGTATCTAAGCACCAAACCAAGCAAACCACCAGGGGAAAAAACAAATTCAAAAACTGGTTCATTTATGGGGCCGTAAATCAGTTATAGATGTACAGCTACAAATTACATGATTAATGACAGGATACCACATCCCAAAACAGATGAGTTAGACTCCATAACAGGAATAGACATCGTCTCAGGCTAGTTTATGCAAAAATCGTGTGAGGTTTGGAGTGGCAATGCTAAAACAAAGCATTCCAAGTGGTGTGACCTCTCTACATGCACTTCCCTCACTTATGAGTTTCTGTAAAGCAAGCTGACAGGCTAGAAAACACTCACTTACTTGAGAGCAGGAACCTAATGGGTCAAACCCCCCATGGGACAGAAACTGCCATCTCCATTAGCACAGACCCGATTAGCTATTTACCTTTTTTCTTCTTTTAAGATCTTACGCAATTTTTCTGCACTTGTCTCCACATTTTTTGACTTTTCCTGTTCTTTCGCAGCTTCCTCTTCTCTCGCTTTCAGGGATTTCTTTAATGCAGGGCAATTGTGATGTTAAAGTCGCAGTCAGTTTCAAATCGATCGGCAAGGCGATTTGCGTCATACAAGGGATCATCAGTGGCGGTTGGAAAAGCGGTCGGTCACAGAAAACCGTCATTCACAGGACATTCATGGTTAGCGCAGCGATTTTACCCAATCACAAATGAAAAGCAAAAACACAGCCACAGAGAAGTGTTACCCAGTTGGAGAAGGAGAAATCATAGTTACCACATGAAGACCAGGTTCGAAATACAAACCGTTACAAGTCCCATTCCAGTTTGTTTCCGGGCGTATTTTCAGGTAGGGAGACAGCAAATCACAGCAACCCAGTGCGGTCAAGAAGCAGGGTCCCAAATCACAGCGATGTGTACACAAGGAAAACGCTTTATCAGTATTACAGGGGTAGCAATGTGACACATGCTACATGTAACAAAAGCCATACGGACCCTGACGGCTAGGGATCAACAATAAAAAAGTAAAACAATATTATATGTTTTTTTTGTAAATAAGAAAAAAATAGAGGGTGCTAATGTATCAAGCACTTATCCTTCACAATGGATAAGGGTGAAGTCATATAATCATTGATCATATAGACATTATCATTCTGAAACAATAACATTGAACAGCACGAAATGCCTTAGTCTACAATATTAAACTAAACCAAATTTTTAAAACCACATAGCCTGCAATAGTATGTCTAATAGTACTATGACCAGTGATGCACATAACCGGTATGCAATGCTGTCTTTGCAGAAAGTAGTACGGACAGCAGTTTCTTGTCATCGCAGTGCAAAAGTGTACTTATTTTATGTGCATTTACGTTATGACAAGAAGTTACAATGCATTTTAACTTACTGTCGAAGAAGTACACAATTTTTTGTACACTTTTGCACTGCTATGACAAGAAATTGCTGTCCGTATTGCTTTCTGCAGCGACAGCGTACTTACGTTGCAGTTAGGTACATCCCTGCCTATGGCCCACACATGAGGTGACATGCACCCCAAACCCTCTTAATGGGAGAGAATGGCTCACCTGGATGTGCACCTGAAGTTTCTTCAAGGCTTCCTCTGCCTCCTTGAAGGTCTCATCCAGCGCCAATGCTTTCCTGTAGAGGCCCTCTGCTGTCACAAGCTTCTCCTCCTCCTCCAGTCTGGCAGAAGATGGGACAGACCGCACGAGAGAGAGTTCACAACAGAGAAAGCAGAGCTACAGTCAAAGGATGGTTCTCACTCACTAAGAGGGAAGCACATTTTAACTTTCATCTGGTCAGAGCTGCTTTTAACTTTGCACATTAGATTAGGGAGGCTGAACTTTGTCATTCAAAATAAAATTTGAATTTTAAAAAACGTTTATATAATCAATGGCAAAAAAAATACGATTTATGTAGGCTACCAACAGACAGCTAACATTTTTGCTTCGTCTAATAGCCCTTGTCTCAGTTCATGGGAATTTTACTTGCACAAAAATGTTCTGAGGACAGAACGAAAAATGATTTGTTCAGAGTAATAACCAATCAGACCATAGACTAAGTGGGTCAAAGCAACTAGAGGAGGCAGGACCAACACATCTAATTGGCTGGACCCACCATCCACTACAATCTGATAAGTTCTCTCTGAACCAACCATTTTTCGTTCTGCCTTCAGAATATTTTTGTGCAAGTAAAACTCCCATGAGTCTTGTTTCAACACAAAATAAGGGATCCACCACTAGGGACAGACTTCTGTGAATTTATTCAGAATGGCTGCAACTAGTCAGCAAGAAATTGTTGAAATATCATGTGAACCACAAGAAGAATGTGATGATACAGTAACTGCTTGGATTTCACTGCATAAATGGACAGATTTAACGTCAGACATGGCCTAAACTAAAAGCAGCGTGATGCATGTCGTTTATGATTTTAACACTTGATATTTTAATTTTACATTGCAATTTAGACAACTTTTTTGTTGCTGCCATTTTGTTCAACTCATTTAAGATGCTATAATAGGCTGATAATTTCTACAGCTTTACAAAGATCTTGAGATCATAAGCGATAAACTGAGAATACCACTTGTGGGCTTACGTTCCTGTCCAGTGGGTAGCTAAATAAATTAAATTACATATCATTGTCTCCTTGTCATTTCCTTCACTTAAGACAGTGAAGAGTGACATAATAGGTTACACTTTTTAGGGTCTGTACAACACAGGCTTAGGCTACCATGCGAAGATTGGCTAGGCCTGTAGTATGCTTGTGAAATTGACTTCCGATTTTCTTCAAATGATAAATTTCAATGCCTTTTTAAAAGGAGTTTCCCAGCCCTAATGAGCACTGATGAGTGACGGCACCCCGCGGAAGATACCAAGAAGCTTTAAGACTCACTGCCCGCCTCGTTCAACAAGGGTCTGGCACAGATACTTTTTTGCATTTCGATGGGTTGGGCAGCCTTTCAGGGCCAGCTCAAAGTCATCCATGGCTTTCACCAAACTACCCTTTGTTGCATACCTGCAAACAGAAAAACACCATGCTTATCTCTTTGTTTTGCATCACACAATAGTTTTCTAAAAATAGAATGCAAGTGAACAAAAAACTAATATAATATCCACCCAACATTGACAATGACACAGAAAAATGAATCCGGAAGCAGACAGGGATGAAAGTTACATCACATCTCCTTCACTGTGATGGACACATACAGGGCACCTCGAGCCACCAGAGCTTCCACATTGTCAGCGTCTATCTCCAAGGCCTTGTTGTACTCATTCATGGCTTCTACATGCCGGCCTGCTTTGAAGTGGTCAACCCCGATCTTCACACTGAAGCATAAACATTAACATCAATGGATCGTTCTTATTCACTAAGAGAGAAGCACAAGTTAACTTTCAATAGGTCAGAGCTGCTTTTGATTTAAGATCTAGATTATGATATCTCCGAAGGACCCACTCACCATTTTAATGCCCAAGATGCAGACTGCTTCTTCCGAATAGATGTCCCATAATCTTCCTCGGAGAAATTTTTGCTGAAATGAGTAGTGTGAGAAAACCAGTTCAGCCGCCAGGATTAGTCTACAGACACAAATGATATGCAAATAGGGCCGTTACCATTGCAGGCCCCTCATTAACGAAGGGGGTTGGCCTTCACTAATTCCCAGTTTTCCCAAGAGGAATTCCACATTCGTAGGGTTGGAGAAGCCCAGTGAGTCCGCCAAAACCTTCTTATAGGTCTCGGATGCACTGCTGGCTACCTTTATCCCACGACTGCAAGAAATATAACAACATTTACAGATGGTCTTATATACACAATGATTCGGCTTTTGACAAACCAAGGGCAGTGACACGACTTCACAGAAAGGTCACTTTCATACCAGTAATGCAACGGCAGGTCCTCTCTGCTGATGACCCCCAGTTTCAGTTTCACCAAGCTCTGGGAGAGAGAGGATGGCTGCAGAGAGACGGTCAGCTTCCCGTGGTAGCGGTCAATGTCCTTCACCCCGGCTAAAACAAACGACAGCGTGCACATCTCATTCACACTAACGGGGCTTTTTATAAAACAGGCCTGTTCATCCGGTAGCACTGGTTTCAAACAGCCACCTCGAATCAGGTCTCCCACTTGGTAGTAGGAGAGCGGGTCATCATGATTCCCATTAGATGGCACATCTCGTATGGGGCACAGGGCCTGAGGTACAGAAAGGGATGTGAAACAAAGAATCACACTATATGGTGAGACACCCCCCAGCACACTGTCCCTCAAGACCTAGCAACCTACCGTCAGCTCTAGATCCTCAATGTCTCTCTCCAGCCCTCCAGCCAGACATATCAACGTGATGAAGAAGCCAAAATCCCGTATGGCGTTGATCCGGCCAATCACGGCGTCGCCACGTTCAACGTCTCTGTAGAACAAGTCCCTCCTCTCATCAAAATTGATACCCATGAACTGCTCCAGTGGGGGCATGATGGCATAGGGCTCTGTAACATGAACATATGTTCAACGCCATGAAAAATGGAATCCAAACAGCCAGCAGTCATATGACGACGAAAGCCCTACCGTCTGTCTCCTCCAGCCACTCCTGCTCAGGTGGTTCACATGACTTCCAGGAAGGTGCAAACAGGAGATCTGCCTTCCTTGAAATAAACTGTTCTACTGCATTGCTACTTGTCTTTTTTTCTTTCCTGTGAAATAACACACAGAACATGTAAGAGTGCCCACCATCAACTGCTCTCAATATACGATATTCGGAAAATGTCTCCTGAGCATTATTTGGTGCTTTTCCACTGCCACCAAGAACCGGGCAGAACCACGAAAAGACTGTTTTCCATTGTAAATTATGCGTCACCAAACTGAACTGGTTGTGTCCCATCCATCTGATTGGCTGAAACACGCAGAGACAAGAAATAACCGGAATTTTTCATTACTAGTAGTATCGTACATCGTGATGTATTGATGCATTCCCGATAACTTGGAACTAGCGAATCTCCAACCACCTACCCGAAAAAGTACTGCAGAATGGTTGAAAGGAATGGATTTGTAACGCAAATTTATGCAAGCTAATGCTAATTCAGTTAGCATTTCACGTTAACACTGTGATTCTCACAGACGTGCTACAGGAAATGAGCACATAGCAATACTGTATTCCATTTACCTCAGAGGCTGGAAGACAGAGCTAGGAATGACATCACACCCAAGCTAACTGTCTTCCAGTACAACAAGTCGGAAAGCAATTTAGCAATGCCAGGTTCTTGTTCAGTACTATGTGTATGACCGATTTAACAAATAAGACATAACTGCTAATAAACAGTACATAACTACAGCTTTTACTACTGTTGATTAAGGGCACAGCCATCATGAATTCTGAGAATAGGGCTGTTCCTCCGACTTCAGAGGACATTCCAGTTTAAATTTCCAACTAGGAACTCAGAATTTCCGACTTCCAAGTTCAAATGGAATGCACCATAATTGATGTTCACTGTGTTGACGGTAAATAAGGATCTTTTTGGTTTTATGTCACTGTTGCTCTCCAAACCTGGCAACACCTTTACCGAGCCAACTCTTCTGCAGTAGAAAAATCAAAGTGAGCTGGCTCCGCACTGTAACTAGTGTCTCTTCAAGACATGCATCATATACAGCCTGATTCCTGCATGCCAGTGGAAAAGTGTCAATGGTGGTAATCTGTAGATAGGAAAGATACACCCTGGATGGGAAACTAGTTAATCTCAAGGCATCACTCATACAGAGCAAAAGAAACTGAGAAAAACCAAACAAGACACTGGATTGTGTATAAAAAAAAACTGGACTTTTCAAAGAAAACCAGTAAAAGGGACCACATACAGTACACCAAGAAAGAGCGGTGACTGGGTTTTGAAGCTGCAAATATTTTCAAATCTGCTGAACAAGGGTGGAAGCAGAAAAAGCCCATACAGGTCAGCCCTATAAAACTGAAACCAGATACTTGGTTCAGCTTGATAACGTCTGTTCAGTATAATATATGAATTTCACTAAGTTTAAAGGTTTGTAAGTAGTACAAAGAACATCAGAATTAGCTTTAAAACTAGAGTTAAAAGCACTGTGACGATTTTAAACAAATTTACGTAACATTAAGCGGAAAGCCTGTGCACTACATGGTCCTGGAGGAATGTTGTTTCATTTCACCGTGTATTGTGTATATGGCTGAAATGACAATAAACATACTTGACTTGACTTGTATGGGTCTGAAGTTTTACAATAGACTGTCTTATTCGTGGCATAAAAATGGGTATAAATACCTTGGATTTGGGGCCTTGGACAAATCTGCTGCAATTGATCTGAAATCGGGATTTTCATTTTGTTCACATTTCATGAGGGAAAAAAGACTTTGGCCATGATACGACAGCGACTGCCGCAGCAGATCCCGATCCATCGCCAGCCTTTAAAAGTTTGGTCAGTCTCATAACAGAGAAAGTGTCCTAAAGCGAAAACACGCGAAATGTCACGTTTTAAAAAAGAGACAATTCAGAACGATGCCCATTTAAAACGTTTTAAATGTCACCGCCAGCAATTTAAATATTAATTTCATACTGTGGCAGCAATAACTTTTACCTGTTGCGAGCTACGGCGCAATGAAAACCTACCAGTCATCCAGTAGCTGGCAAGCGCAATATTACTACATAGATGCGGGTTAATTTAATGAATCATTCTGAAACTACAGTAGAACAGACCCTATGAAGCTGTACAAATGTCGCTTTCCTTTAATCACTGGTGGTTCATTAAAATTATTGCTGTCCCGCTAATTTAACGATGCCGATACATAACTAGTAGCACAGGTGGGGAGAGCACAGCTTACAGAAATATCTACTCAAAAATACTAACTGCTGCGTACTTACTAGCACCATTTACACTCCTCTCTACGGCGGGTTGTTGTTATTTTTATATATTTAATTTTTTTTCTTTAGAAATGGGAAGACTGCTTGAAGTACGTGAATTAACAAACCAGATTCCACGTTAGCTAGCAGGGCTCAGGACGTACGTCACTTCCGACACGCGCGTTACAGGTATTATGGTCGGACCAGAAACAAAATACAGGCCGCCGATTGGGACATTATTCATGCTTACAATACAGCCATACTAAAACGCGCTCCTAGCTGCCAGTGGTGTTTAAACATATTCTAGCTCAGCGGGATCCATCAGACTGCGCGGTATGTTGGACCGGGGCCAGCTGGGTACATATGAATAGCCGTGCATAGTTAGCGTCTGTTGTGCCGTTGTTGTGTGAATCGTAATGTCTCGTGTAATATTTAATGTTATTTGTTGTAAATAGTGGTGTGTCTGTCAGTGCCCACGGTGTGTGTTAGTAGTAGTGGGGGTGACTAGCACGGTGGGCAGTGTGTTCGCGTTCTGTGTGCCTGGTACAGGTGTAAGGAAGCCACCTGGTGGTTAAAATTACAATTGTCCCCTGACACGTTAATTGTGCCAACAATATGACCTGTCTGTGCGCTACAGTGGTGTCAGAAGTGTGTTACGTGCCGTGAGTTTTGTGGCGGCTGCGTCCGCATTCGTCTTCTCGCCTCCTCCGGTTCAGACTACATTTCGACTACAGACTCGTCCCCTCGGCCCTCCAGTTCGCCAGACTCCGCCTTCGTTACAGCTTCGTCCACCTCGCCAGACTCCATTCGTTTACAGACTCGTCCCCTCGGTCCTTCGCTTCGCCAGACTCCGCCTTCGTTGCGGGTTCATTGCCACGCCCCTGTCACGCCCCTTGTTGCCCTTCGACCTCGGGCCCGGAGGATAAAGACCCCTGGACTACGCTCATCAGGAGCGTTTTGCTCGAACTTGCCTTTGTGTGTGGCTATACTTCCTTCTGATAGATTACTGTGTATGACTGCTTTGCTTTTGGTTTCCGATTTCTGCTATGTCCCTCTTTGTACTTTTGCTCTCGGCTCTATTTGACTTCTGGTTCTCGATCTCTTGCCTGCCCTTTGACTACCCCTTTGCTTAGCCCTCTGGATACTTTGCTTGGGTCATATGTTGGATGTATTTGTTTGTACGGAGTGACTGCCAATTCGTTTTCGCAAGTGTGGAATTTGTCGTTTTGGCTGAGTGGTCGGTTGTAGTGGTTGTTGTTACGTTTGCACTTAGCGTAGGTTGGGACGTGTTTGTTAGGCTTTGTGTTTGTTGTATTGTCCTGGGTCACTCCCGAAGTGTGTTACACCTTGTGTCTGTAAACGTCCTTGTGCATAAAAATAAAAAACTATAAAAAAAACCCTTTGTTTCCCGTGTTCCCTTTTCCTGTTCCCTGGTTGTCTTCTCCCCTTCCCCTTCCCTAACTTTTCTGATGATCCTCAACCCTAGACTGGGGATCGTAACAAGTGGAATGCCAAAAGCAGCCCCACTAGTGATACGGGAGAGGATTCTTCTCTCTCCTCAACCGCCTTCCGGTGGCCTACTCTAGCCTGGCAGACCTGGAGAAATAGCAGCTATTATCCGGCGAGGACGGCTTGGGACAAGAAGCTTGCCTGTTGGTGCTGTGGGAAGAAAGGGCTCCAGGCACACTACTGTCTGAAAGCCCATACCAGAGCTACCAGCAGGCAAGCAGGGGGATGACAGAGACAGGGAGGTGCCGCCCTGTCCAGTGTACCCTGAAACTGCCCCTGCCAGACTGCTGGACCCCCATCCTGCTGCAGCACACCCTGAAGCCGCTCCTGCCATCCCACTGGCTCCCTGTCCGAGACGACATTAGTGACCCAGGAAGGCGGGAGTTCCCGGAGGCTCCGCCTGCTTGCCAACCAGTGACGACTATCAACTTACTAGCCGCGAGGAGATGTGCCCCACGCTGGATGCTCGGCTGGCTCAGGAGCACCACGAGCTCAATGAGCAATGGCGGCAGAGTCAGCATGACTGGGAGTGACCACGCAAAGAACTAGCCAGCTGGGAATGTGAGTGCGACCACCAGAAGCATCAGGTCAAGGCAGCGCTGCTCAGCAGCGAAGAGGTGTGGTAGGCTTTGAAGGCCCAGTTGGGCCAGGAGAGCAGTGAGGTGGGGTAACGGGAGCAGGATGCTCAGGACCAGCAGTGGCTGCACAAACTTATCCAAACGTAAGCTTTCCCCAGAGAGGGGGCACTGGCGGTTGGCACCAGTCCATGGCGACTTGTTGAAGGATGTGCTGGAGGACTGGGTGTGGTGGGCGCCCGGAAGGTCGACCTAGGAGGGGGGCAGAATAGCACTCACGAGATGGTTCCTTATAGTGGAGCCCAGTCAGTGCGCTGAGCATGCTGGGAATGCTGTAAATAGCCCGTATGTGTTATTGTACATACTTGTTGTATTTCCTATAGTGCCCTATTTGCATATATTTTCATAAGAACATAAGAAATTTACAAACGAGAGGAGGCCATTCGGCCCATCAAGCTCGTTTGGGGAGAACTTAAGTAATAACTCAGAGTTGTTAAAATCTTATCTAGCTCTGATTTAAAGGAACCCAGGGTTTTAGCCTGCCCTATACTAGCAGGAAGACTATTCCATACTCTAACTACACGCTGTGTAAAGAAGTGCTTCCTCAAATTTACTTTAAAA
>JAAGVU020000032.1:10406433-10422513 GCA_011763525.2 Mormyrus iriodes
GGGTTCCCCCAGAGGAGCTAGATGAAGTGGCCGGGGAGAGGGAAGTCTGGGTTTCCCTGCTGAGACAGCTGCCCCCGTGACCCGACCTCAGATTAAGCGGGAGATGATGGATGGATAGGTGGATGGATATGATTCAAAATATATGACTTCCCATGGCTTGCCTACTCCTGTACTCTCTCTTCACATGTGAATGTTAACCTACCCACAGGTCAAACACCATTACCGAATTTGCGGAGGCACAACCATCGTAGGGCTGATCCAATAATGATGAAGCAGCATACAGGCAGGGAGTCTCAAATGTGACAGGATGCTGTAGTGAAAACAACTTCACCCTCAACACAGAAAACAAAACAAAGAACCGATGCTGGACGTCAGGAAGCGTTAAAGTACAGGGGACAGCGCACTTCATACACAAGGAGCGGAGGTAGACAGGGTCACCTCACACCTAGTGACAAAAGCCACATCCCAGCCACATCCGACTACCTCAGCAGATTCTGGTTCATTTCTGCTACTGCAGGAAGCACAGAAAGCACCTCCCCTTACTGCAAGATAATGTGGCACAGCAATGGCACAGTCACCGTCATCAAAGTGTGGTGACAAGTGGAGCTTGGCAGGAACGCTGCCTGAACTATCTCCACAAGAAGGAAAAGGGCATCAGAGATGCCACTTGCCCCGGACATCCCCATCCAGGGAATGCCAAAGGCTACTGCAGACACCAGCCTCACGGCTGAAAACAATCTCTTTCCAAGAGCCGCTGCCTTACACTGTTACTTTATACTTGTCACTTTGTTTACACACGTGCCAGTTTCTAATTGAACACTGTCACCTTATGTTACATCTTGTTTAGGTCTTATGATATATTCTACCCACATTTTACTTGGCTTATAAATTTTATTTTATAAATATTTACTATGAATCCCGGACTTGCGTTATTTATTGTTGTTTATTGTTTATTTATTTTTTGCCTCTGTAACTCTCATTTGACATCTGTCTTTGTTGTTGTTTACTGGTGCTGCTATTAGGAGTGAGCCAGACAGTTTTTCATTGTTTGTTCAATTGTGCAATAAAGAATTCTGATTTTGATTCTACTGGGATCACACCAGAACGACCTTCACCACCAGCATGTTCACATGGACACACCCTGGGTTTGCTTAATATCTCTATCTATAAACAACAATGGGTAAATGGAAATATTAATATTTTCACTCAACCAATACCTATGAATATTTCCATCCATCCATTTATCCATCATCAACCCATGCTATCTATTGAGGATCGCAGTGGTTTTGGGCATTTAGATTTGAAAGGGGCTAGAATTCACAGGCAGTTTAATATAAACACAAAGTTTCCTCAGAGAACAATGAAGATGGGTGTGGCAGCCTCAGGTCTTCAGGAAAGACTTTCACAGAGCTGGCGCTTCATGATAGAGAGGCAACAGCCTCAAAGGGAAACAAAAATGTTCCCCATTTATTATTACTTCCTACTGACTTTGGATTAAAAATGGGTCACATTCCTCATTGTTTTAATGAATTGTACTGAAGTTATTAGCTACCTGCTTGACTGTTTCATGAAGGAAACTCTTTAAACTTGTGTCTTTCACTATTATTGATATTCTGAAAATATGCTTTTGTCACAAGTGATTAAGACGCTATAAAAAAGTATAAAACTGCATTATTGGGTTCCCGACAGTTACACACATTTCAATTTTTAACTGAGCCACTTGAGGTGATTGACCTAGATCTTAGTTACCTTACTATTAGCAGTACTTGGTAACCTAAGTTTTAGAAATCTATTTCCACCCGCAGCATCATTGTTTATATTTTGTTTTATATTATTTTATCTTATTTTGTCTGTATCTGAAACGTTCCTGACTTTTTCCTTCTTGTACCAATAAGGATAATCTCCCAAATTTGTTGTACCTTGTGCAATATCAATAAAAGCACTGATTCATTAAATTATCAATTGGTCACCAGGGCATATAAGATTCTGATTAGGTCTTAAAAATGTGCGTGGGACACATTTGTGTGAAAATGTGGCTGCCTCAGGCAGAGCCCTGGGTCTGGGAGCATGGCACACAGCACTGGAGCATTTCCCAGTGGCTGTAAGTGACAGCATGATACCTGGCTGTAACAGTTCCAGTCAGTCACGCCCCTGAGCCTCTGATCTGCTATTAGCTAAAGGTGTCACATTATTTCTGGTAGTAATGTGAACAGATGTTAAACTTTTAGTGATTAATATTTTACAGATTTTCTTTCATGTTTAACAGTGTTCTTCTAACCACTTATCCTGGTCAGGGATGACAGTGATTCTTCTGATTTGCAATATTGTCTATCATACAAACGTTAAGTAAACATTATATTGGAGCTAGAAACAGGATGAACCCATCGACAACCTGTTGCTTTGAGTCTAAAGGTTAAAGTTAGCCTTCAGGGATATCATGGGTCAGTCATGAGGTTTGCATCCTTTAGATTTACCTAACTGAATCTGACATAGTTCTGGGTATATATAGTTATTTTCTTTTTTAAAAAACGCCAAAATGACGGGCTTCACTGTTCATACTTGCTGTTAGTCTTGTGACAGACTCTGACAACGATTTCCATTAATATGGTTGTCAAAACGCTGTTTATTTGCTACATATTAGATATTAACCTCAGGACAAACAGGATCTTTTTTGCTCGCCTCGCAAGCTAGTCTGTCATCAATCAAATCACGTAGACCAATCAGCAGTCTAGTACGGCGCCCCAATCTCTATTGGCCACGCCCACAATCTATTTTACAGTGCTGGCAGGGCTTTCCCAGAGATCTGCTGTAGTTTCTGAAGACCGGCTACAGACATCTGGCCTTTAAATACACCGCTTTCTTTGGAATCTACAATACAAATGTGTCCGATGCATTTTTTTTAAGTCTTTAATCTACTGTTTCACGGTGTGCAGCTGTATTTGTAAAAACGGGCGAAATCTTTGAGATATCTGAGAGCAAGAAATCAGAAATGGCCGGTGAGGCACAGGGAGACGAAGAGTTTAAACAAATCCTAAGTGAGATCGGGGGTAAAGAGAGGATACACCTCGTGAGTGACTCCTGCTGTCCCAAAGACGGAAACCCCTCGGAGCCCCTGGAGGAGTTCGTGAAGGATGTGTTTCATTCTCCTCGTCTAGAGTACCGAGATGACACAACTGACAACTTTAATCACATGGCCAGTAATATAACTAATGGATCCGTGTCTGCTGGCCAAGAAAGAAATAGAAATAGAAGCCAAGAAAAGCAAACATTTCCTGAAAATCCTGCAACCGGCACCAATGTATCCGGCGTGAAAACCCCGCATTCTGCCCAAGGGGGCGAGTTAATCCAGCCTCGGAGGCCACGGGGCGTGGAGATGAATGCAAAACCGGACGGGGAGGACGCCGAAAAACCAGCGGCAATTAAACGGAATATTAAGAAGAGCAGCGAGGCTCATCGGGCCATCGATTCTCCAATAATAATATTTATTTTTCGGCAGGAATTTATCAGTTGTACAGAAAATAGGACCTGCTTGAAGGAAATCCTTAAAGATGTGAAAGTCCGAGTGAAAAAAGCCGGTGTCGCTCCCGCATTGCTCGGATTGGTGTACTTCAGGGGCCAAAGCGGAGAAACGTGTACATCCGTAGCGGTTTTGGACCAACTTATGCGGTCAGTGTTCAGAAAGCACTCCTCTGAGTCGATCTGGGTTGGACCTTTCGTGCCACAGACGGCAGATGGGATGCATACAATAAAGAAAAATGTCTGCAGGACACTACAGTCATCTCATCGCAGAGGTTAAGTACCTCAAATAAAATGAAAGTTTTTCTTACTCTAATGATAACTACTACAATAGTCTTTTATGTGCATGTAGCCTATTTCCTAAACTTGGTTATAAATAAAAGACTTAATCTGTTTTGTTAATTGAAAGATGAAGATAAAATGTTGAGATGTGTCAGAGCAATCAAAAATGAGCACGCGACGATTTATTTATTTTTTTGCACCGATTGCTGACAAACTTTATTTGTTACACTCACCTACTGTGATTTTAGGTAACGCTGTTAACAGAGGGAGGGGCTTATCAGAAATGTTGCAGTGTTTCCCATGGGCTCCCAGGGGAGCACAGACAGATGGAGCCACCAGGACCTCCATGAACGGCCAGCAAGGTGAAAACCATACATGCGTCTTGTAACCACTTGCCCTGGTGGGGGTCAGGACCTGGTCTGCAGCTTGCCTTGGGCAGCACAGGGCAGAAGGCTGGGGTCCCCCCCAGATGGGATACCAGCTCATCACAGGGCACATACACACAATCACAGAATATGGATAGTTCATAGGCACCAGACAGCCTAACTTTGGACTTTGGGCGAAAACCAACATGACATGGGTACACTCAAATAAAATGCGTAGGTCAAAACAGCCCAACATGGGTTAACTGGCAACCCAGCACTGGGTAAATATTAGACAGGGTTATTTTGACTCAGCCTCTTGGGTTATGCAATTTAACCATGGTGCTGGGTTATTACAACTACCCAACTCTGGGTTAGTTTGTGCTGAGTGCTGTGCCAGGTCTAGTTGCAGTCAGCTGTAAACGGAGGCTGTTCTAGTACTTGGTCCTGTGCTGGATAGACCTGTCACAAGAAGTGGCACTTCTTCCTGCACCTGGCACGCAAAGATCCAACCCCTACTACTGTTATATATACAGCTCTGGAAAAAATTAAGAGACTATATTTTTTAACAAATGTGCATTTTTAAATCCTGGTTTAATCCTGGTTCTGCTGGCAGAAGGCTACACTGCGTGACAGGCTGCTTCCAGGCTCAACATTTCTAAGACGGCAGTACACAAGAACAAGGTAAAGCAGGAGACCCTGGCAGTAACGAAAAACCAGTCAGGTGAAGGGCGGAAGCAACTTTCTAATGCCAGGGTCGACTGGTAACTTATTCAACAGTTTCTCATGAATCGGAGGATCACATCAAGTGACCTTCAAACGGAATGGGAAACATTCAGTGGTGTGAAGTACAGTGCTAGGACAGTTCATAGCGGGACTGAAACAGGACCCATCCATTGAGAAATGAGTGAAACAAAAAATGTTGCTGTAGCCTCTTAATTTTTTTTCCAGAGCTGTATGTATATATCATTATTAAATATTGACTTGACTGATTTAAGGTTGTTGTAAATGTTTGTTTTTAACTAAATTAAGTCTCAAAACATAAATTTCTAGCAAACCAGCAAACTTTGGTGTTAACCTGTCAGGGTTTATTCCATGATAATCACCTGCTGACAGTGCATTATTTCTTATTTAGTTCACAGTTAACTGGCTAGATAACCTTAACTAATGTCAGATGCAGAAGCTACAAATCCAGACCAAGATTTTGTTTCTACCAACCAGCTGAGCATAAAGAGTCACAGAGTACTCAACTGATTGGCAGAAACAAAATCTTGGTCTGGATTTGTAGCTTCTGGACCTGAAATTCCCAGCACTGGTTAGCTAGCTGGCGTTAGGCAAAAGATGGTATAGTATTATTGTTCAAAGAGAGGGAGTTAAAATGAGCTAACATTAATATTATCATTTATATTATAAAAATATTACAATGTAGTTTTATTATAAATATTATTACACAGTGAAATAAAAGCAACCAGTGGCTTAGATGTAACTAGGAGAACATCAACTGTTTGAGGGATGTTTGACTGCTTGTCCTCTAACATTTCCAATGAAGATATTTTTGAGTGTTTTGTGTGAGAACATGAGTTCCACTGACAACAGGTGTACAGGTGTCCAAATGCTGAGTCTAAAACATACCCGTGCAACTGGGTCAGGCCAGTAGCCCAAATGCTGTGTCAGGACTGGGTAGTTGGACTGAGAACAACCCAGCAAAATTACCCAACTGTAATGACCGATTGAATTCGGTCACCAAGGGTGAAAACGCAACCCTTGGTTTTTTAGAGTGTAGGCGACAGTGCTACCCACTGAGTTGCTGTGTCACCCAAAGTGTGAAACAGTTGGTTTGATCATAGGGAAATAATGTTTCAACTCTTATTTTCTATTTCTAGGTGGAGCAGAGTGTGTGGAAGAGTGTGTTCCCCTGAAGAAGACCTCCACCACCAACTTGCAGCAGTCAGGCTGCAGCATGAGCGGATAGCAGAGTTGAGCCCTCCATTTCTCATACCTGCTGTCCTAGTGACAGTCTCCATAGCATGCATGGCTTTATGATGAATAAGAATTATACTATAATCAATTTACGTTAAGAAAATCTTTTAAAATAAAGTACTTCTTTAACAGCCATATGAATTTTATATATATATATATATATTATATGATAATTTAACAACCTTATGGTATATTTTGGAATTAAAATATGCACACATTTCTCAGTCTTCTTGTTAAAGAAGTGTAATAAATGGCTTAATGATTATGACCACAGAAAGTCTTTTGTAAACGTAACACTTTTCAGGTAAAGGCACCGTTTTAAAGTACCACTGATGATAACACTGGATCCTGTTCACAGTGCATTACAGTTTTCTATAAGCCAGGTTTTTAATGTGTGAAAAATCTATTATTTGAGGCAACTAATTTGATTGCTTCTCTTCTTAGTTTTATAAATGCAATTCGTTTTTATTAAAGGTTTTTATTAAAAACCAATGACCAAGGTTGCGGGAGCATTTCAGTCACCATTTTTATGTACCTTCTTTATTATGGGTGAATGCTTGTTTTCCAATATGGCATTAGATTTGTATCTTGTTTTTCTCTCAGAAATGGAACAAATATCTGCTACTTTTTAGTGTTTTGAAGGATATAGATTTTCCCAATAAACTGCTTTTTCTGTTATTATTGAATGTGTCCCCTGAGTGGGATATTGAAAGGTCATTGTCTTGAACAGTTGTCTTTAATCAGTAACATTAAAAATGGGTATTAAATTACATTAGTTAATGTATTCATTTACTTTAAAACTTGATACTGTACTCAATTCTGATCTTCATCATTATTGTATTTCATAATATGCCAATATATAGCAGTCTTTTACATATCATTGTAAATATTTAAAAGTTAATTGATAAATATATTTAACTAAGATGTAGCATTTATTTTGTATAGAACACATGGAATTGTTGAAAAGTATTTTTTATGTTAGAATAAGCAGTTTTATTACAATAAAACATTATGATTAATATGTTTCTAATTGTATTAAATTCATATTTATATCTAAATCTGTGTTTCGGTGCATTTGTTTAACCAGCACACGCTTCTTTAAATAATTTTCAAATGAATTTAATACGTTGGTCTTGGATGACAATTTTATATTTCTCGGTAAACTACCATTCTAATCAAATGCAGCCAATCTGGTGTATGTATAAGGCGATTGGGTGCAAACACGTGACTCTAACCAGGCTAAGCTGATGATGGATGAATAAACGGACGGACAGAGGATCCATCCATCCAACTACTCATCAATCTACCAGCTGCTTATTCCAAGTACACCCATGGCCGTCCCAGTCCTATTGATGTATTGCCGTTTTTTCTTCCTTTTCTCCACTACTACGGTCAGTGTTCGGATGAGGTTCAAAAATCTCCTGTTTAAAATTTCTAATTAGCATTTAAAAACTTAATTCAAAATGGCTAGAAAATATGTTTAGCTCTAGATCTTCCATTTATATGTAGTTATTATAGCACCACTTGCATTTTTCATTTGTTAAAATTGGGAAGTTTATATTTAGCATTCAGGCAACACATTGGACACCCCGCACAATCAGCGGGTCCATGCCTAGGGCTTCTTTTGAAAGAAAAAAAAACAGCGCAGGTAGTGTCGCTTACTGACACGGGGAGATCATTTCTGAGCTTCTTCTTTCCAGTAGAGAAGACGTTTCCTTCGTCTCAGTAAATAGGGGGCATAAAAATCAAATATGATAACTTCTGCAGGTAAGTGGTTGAACAATAAGTAGATGTACATTTGTCTTTTCGAGCAGGCTTACGCTAGTGCCGGACGAGGAAGCGCCGGTTGATTTAGCTGAGTCAGAGCTAGCCGGTTAGCATTGCTATTAATTCTCCTGTATCCTGACCTATATCCCTCAGTGAACGAACACAGCAGTAGGGGTGTTTTTAGGAAACAAATCCCCCCTTCAAAATTAACGTTATTTTAACTTAATGATAATTAGTAAGTATAGGACCGCTAAGAGACACGGCTACCGGCACAAAGAGCC
Organism: Mormyrus iriodes; assembly: GCA_011763525.2. NCBI lineage: Eukaryota > Metazoa > Chordata > Actinopteri > Osteoglossiformes > Mormyridae > Mormyrus > Mormyrus iriodes. The sequence goes on from JAAGVU020000032.1 coordinate 10,414,622, forward strand.
AAGCCGTCAAGTGCAGTCCCCACCGGGGGTAACTTTTGACATCTGCTCTGAAATCGTTTGTAAGGTTAGTTTCATACAGTATCAATATAAGCAAAATAACTGGAATAATCTGTAGATACAGGAAAAACATGAGGGTTCTGCCTGTTCCCTGAAGCTGAACGTAATGTATGGTAGGGGGCCTGTGCGCTGTAGCCTAGCGTGTATGTTTACCTAGGGGCTTTGCCGTGCTTATCTTCCGTCTTTTATGCGTTTATTTTCGCAGCGGGAATCATTTCTCTGTTGGATGAAGACGAGCCCCAACTGAAGGTAAGCGCTTGAAGTATATAGTTTTAGTTTATGTATCCTGAGACGAGTAATGAATTAGCTGATGGCTTTTCTCTCACATTAGGAGTTTGCCTTGCACAAATTGAACTCCATTGTCAATGACTTTTGGGCTGAGATATCGGAATCCGTGGATAAAATGTAAGTAATTGTTTGTAAATATTTAGTGAAACTCAAATTTTAATTATAACAAGTCAGACAGATTTTCAATGGAGTTTTCTATCAATTGGGTATCCAGTTTTGATGTTGAGGGTAGGAGAGGTTTGTAGCTGTTGGTAACTATATTAATAAATACTTTTTGACAAGTACAAGTGGTTGATCAGGTGCAAAAATGTAAGAAATATACAATGATATGTTATGGTCTTATGTAGAACTGTGAATCAAGAGTATTAAAGGCATCATAGCAGTTTTCTGGTGTAGATTAGGAAGAACAGGAGATGCGCTGTGTCCATGTTACATTTTGAAAATCTCTTGGTACCACTGTTGAAGATCATACTCTCTTCCTACCTCCTCCTGGCTCTAGTGAAGTTCTATATGAAGATGAGACATTTCGTAGCAGAGAGTTTGCTGCCCTGGTGGCTTCCAAAGTTTTCTATCATCTCGGGGCTTTCGAGGAATCTCTGAACTATGCTCTCGGCGCTGGGGACCTGTTCAATGTCACAGACGATTCAGAATATGTGGAGACTATTATTGGTGAGTGTGCAAATGTCAGGAAAGGTACATGTGCAAAGGTATAAATGATTTTTGTTAAAGTGAATGATTTCTGCAGATTAAATGTATTTTGCATGTGATTTAATTTGTTACTGAAATTTTCAAATTATTTTCTTGGACTTAAACGCTAGAATAGTTTGTCAGATCTCTGTGAATATATAATAGCTAGATTTTTCTATGAGGATAATATACTTCCTTGTGACTCACCTTCAGCCAAATGCATTGACCACTATACAAAGCTGCGTGTGGAGAACGCAGAGCTGCCGGATGGCGAGGAGAAGAAGAACATTGACCCCCGGCTCGAGGGCATCGTAAACAAAATGTTCCTTCGTTGCCTGGGAGACCACAAGTACAAGCAGGCTATTGGCATTGCCCTGGAGACACGCCGCTTGGACATCTTTGAGAAGACCATTCTGGAGTCTGTAAGTATATCCTAAGGATTTTACTGTAATTAAGAATTTACTCCTTGGCTTCATGGCCAGGTGATTATAAGTGGTTTATTAGTTAAATGTAATTACAGAGTTAATCATATTGGTACAGTGGGGGTGTACCATCAGACTGTTGCTGAGGGCACTGCTATGTTTTAATAGCAAGTATAATCATCTGTATTTAATGTCTTTGCAGGGTAGAATTTGGAAGCACGTTGACCTGATTTATAGTTTTTAGCTGCCTGCAATTGAATTCATTATATGAAATGTAGTAAAATAGGGTTTTTATCAGATGGTAAATTTGTTTGGGGGGTGCATTTTGATATTTTAAAGCCACACTTCTCTAATCAGATTCAATATTTATTTATACACAATGTATAAATGCAGTGTAATAAAATGATTATATCATGTGTGTACGTATATTGAAGTCCCAGATGGAAGCCAGGCCGCTCTGAAGGCGTGCCATCTGTATGGTTGGCAGGAGTCAATAGCAGGTTGACAGCAGCTAGTGATAATTTTGTGTCGTGCTTGTTAAGATCTGAGTATGATTATATGATTAATCTGTATCAGATAAGTGCATTATAAGTACTTGTTGTTTTTATTGATATTGCTCTGCTTGTGTCTCCAGCTGTGTTAAGCGTTTGTTTGTGAGGTGGTATCTGTACATTGTTGTCATGGAGGCCTTGACTGCTGCTTCGTTCTGACCTGATACGCTGCTGTTTTTCCTCTTTCGAGCAGAATGATGTCAGTGGCCTCCTGGCCTACAGCCTGAAAGTGTGCATGTCGCTGATGCAGAACAAGCAGTTTCGCAATGAAGTTCTCAGGGTGCTGGTCAAGCTCTACATGAACCTGGAGAAGCCAGACTTCATCAACGTCTGTCAGGTAGCCTGCCTAGGGAGCTTGGGGGCTTCTGGGGTTGGGTGGAGGAGAAGATACAGGGCCATACTGGATGAAGTTCTGCTGCTGTGCTCTGACCGCTTTAGAAGAGAGGGTGGAGATCCCATGGAGGCCAAGGGAGGAGATCATGTAGGGTTAGGTTATAAATAGCTGATATTCATCCTGGATTTCTTTGTGTCAGTTCTGCGGCCTTTCTTCATCTTCCATCTGGTTGTATGTGGTATAGTGCCTGACCCTCCCTGTCCTGTGCAGTGCCTGATATTCCTGGATGATCCCCAAGCCGTCAGTGACATCCTGGAGAAGCTGGTTAAGGAGGACAACCTGCTGATGGCCTATCAGATATGCTTCGACCTGTACGAGAGTGCTAGCCAGCAGTTCCTGTCCTCTGTCATCCAGAATCTGCGCACTGTGGGGACACCCATCCCCTCGGTGCCGGGTTCCACCAACACCGGCACCGTGGTTACCCATGACAAAGACGGGTGAGTACGCGCATGGTGGCATAGATCTACAGAGAGGATGTGCATAGAGTGGCCTGTTAGAATGTGACGTCACTGCTTATCATGCTTAACAACAACAGTAATAGTAGTAATATTAAACAATACATTATTATTTATTAAGTGTTTGTAGTATCAGGGCAAGAGCTAAAGAACACATTTGAAACAAAGCAGGAAGACTATTTAATCCAAAGATGAGATTTGAGGTTGAAATATGAATGTTGGTATTTCCTACTTAGTGACGCTATGGAGACAGAAGAGCGAGCAGGGAGCTCTCCTGCTGGGAAGGCGTCCGATTCAGTAAGTGCAGGAGTTAATGATCTATTTGAAATCTTGGCTTTAATTAAATTACAAGTGTGAAAGGTCTGGCTTTATTGAAAAAAAAATGACTGTGAAACTGCATATAATTGATTTTTGTATCTAAATATGGAGAGAGTCCTTTGCTTACATTCGTGGCCTGTAATGTTTTGTTGTAGTTTGCCTGCATCATTCCCCAGTGTAACTGCAGTTCTCATTCCTTCCTTCCATGCTCTAGAAGGATGAACCCAAAGACCAGAATTCCAAGATGATCAAAATCCTCAGTGGAGAAATGGCCATAGAGCTTCATCTGCAGTTTCTCATTCGAAACAACAACACGGATCTCATGATCCTCAAGAACACAAAGGTGGGAGACGGGCAGCTTACGGTGCCTGTAAATATTCAGGTTGCTCTGTATTGATGAAGGCATCAAGTCGCTTTCCTGAGTGCTGACTTTGTCTTGCACTGCCATAGGACGCCGTGCGGAATTCCGTATGTCACACAGCGACGGTTATCGCCAACTCCTTCATGCACAGCGGCACCACCAGCGACCAGTTTCTTAGGTATGATGGCAACGCTACTGTTTTTGCAGCCTTGAGGTTTGTCGCTGTAACAACATATTGGTGTCTCTAGGTCGGGAGGCCGTGTGTCTTTTCAGTAATATAAATAATAATATTAATATAAATAATAATTCAGTAATATAAATGATTCCTTTCTTCTTTTGGTGGTATAATAAATGACTCATTTCTCTTTTTTTTTTTTTTTTGAATAGAGAGAATTTAGAGTGGCTTGCCAGAGCTACTAACTGGGCTAAATTCACTGCCACTGCCAGCCTGGGCGTCATTCACAAGGCAAGGCCATCCCCTTTAAAAGAGCTCCTCCTGGCTGATTGGTTGGCTTTGAATGCTCATGACCTTTGTCTCTCTGCGGACAGGGACATGAGAAAGAGGCATTGCAGCTGATGGCCACGTACCTCCCCAAAGACACCTCCCCTGGCTCGGCCTACCAGGAAGGGGGTGGTCTCTATGCCCTGGGACTGATCCACGCCAACCACGGGGGGGACATCATCGACTACCTCCTTAGCCAGCTCAAGAGCACCAGCAATGACGTGAGTGCCTACTGTGGGTAAGCTGAACTCCTCCTGAACGCAAACTCTGCTTTGGTGACCACTTCCTCCCTCTCCCAACAGATTGTCCGTCACGGAGGAGCCCTGGGCCTGGGCTTAGCTGCTCTTGGCACTGCCCGACAGGATGTGTATGACCTTTTGAAGGCCAATCTCTACCAGGACGATGCGGTAACAGGTGCAAAGCTCAGCCCACGTGTTTTTCATTTATTCCTGTATTATATGCCGTGCCTCTTAGCAGAACATCCCATAATGCCTCAGTTCATCTGCAGCTGGATGTTTCTGCTTGATCAGTTTTAAGATTAAACACCTTGTCAAAGGTCTATAGCATCAGAAAATTGAAGCAGAAGGCATGCCTTAATCGCGAGGCACTCTTATCACACAGACCTCAGGGTGGCAGGTGGTGCAGATGCAGGTAGGCTGACTGCGTCGGGCTTGTTCCCCTGTAGGTGAGGCGGCTGGGCTCGCTCTGGGTCTGGTCATGCTGGGCTCCAAGTCAGCCCAGGCCATCGAGGACATGGTGGGTTACGCTCAGGAGACACAGCATGAGAAGATCCTGCGCGGGCTGGCGGTGGGCATTGCGCTGGTCATGTACGGCCGCATGGAGGAGGCTGACACGCTCATCGAGAGCCTCTGCAGGGACAAGGTGCGGCCGCCAGTGCTGCCGTGATGATGATAGTTATAGCACCATATAACGTTATACTGTCTGCCACTGTGCCACATATCTACAGTGCTGTGCTGCATCTTGATGATGGTGATGATAATAGGTGCTTTCACACCGAAGTTCCAGAACCTGGTCCTGGGCCGTCTTGACCAGGCACTTTTGTAGCTTCTGGCCACTTGTTGCTTTCACACCATACAACAGGAACTGCAACTTTTATGCTAGATAAACATAGGGGTATATGAGCAAAAAGCTCATAGCTTAAATTTCACACACACTTTCACATGAAATTATACCGCCATGGCAAAACAATGGAAGGATAAGTCGTTTTAAGTTTGTTAGTTATTGGGGGGGATCCTTCGTGATCAAAATGGGACACAGCCTTTTATTTTTTTTAACTTAGTACAACATGCGACGTTTATAATTCTTAATAAATCTGGCTAGCAAATCGGTCTTTCATTTTACACAGAATAAAAAATAAAAAAAAACGATGTAACTAGAGCGGTCACTATTACTCGATTTAAACTTGCTGGATTATTTAAAAGCGTTGATTTAAAATTTTCCATCTCTATTACTCGGCAATATGGAGAAAGGAATAAGGCACATAGCTGTGTCGATTTAATTTAAGATTAAAAGTGAATAAAATGCAGTCATATCAGTATTGCAAAGCAGAACTTAAATATCACCGCATGTCTGCAACACAAATGAATCTTAAAAGTCGACATCCAATAATTTGAGATGAGCCATTGATATGTACCATTTAGTCTCTTGGAGTAGTCTAGTCTGTCTTTGTCACCAGTTTGACTTAAAGTATTGTGATTAATTTACTTGCTACGGTTCCTATATGCTAAAATAATAATATGCTAAAATAATACACTAAAACAAAAGTTAGCTCCGTTCCTTAGCCGCATCATCTGACATGATACGTACATAACTATATTATTTATTTTTTGTGAGCAAATTGTTTGTTTTGGGCTGAATGAAATTGAAAAAAGTTCACATTACAATATTTTAAGTTTCTGTGACATTTTACATAGCTCATTTTCAACTCATCTACCAATAGTGTCTGTCAAATAGGTGGTGTTGCCATGAGTTGTGCCAACTGACACAAAGCAGTGCTGACAAATCTCTTGCTTTTGCTGAATTTACTCTGGAATACAGAATATTTCCATACAGTAAAAGACGCATATCTTTTTGTGACCAATTCCTCTTCGCTCTTCTCCTCATCACTCATTTTTATTCAAAATGTACTAGAAAAAGTTTGAAAAGAAACCATTTAAATTGCTAAAGTTACTAAGTTCTTTTTCCGGTGACCGAATAAAAATGTTTTAGCCCAACTTAACTGTGGTTTGAACCCAGCAGATTATCATGGCCCTTGCGATGTCACTGCCGACACTGGTGATATTAGACGAACATGTTGGTTATCATGTGAATTTTCTGATGCCGGAATATGGAGACGCAAGCAAAAAATGTGTTAATTGACACATCAAATGTAATTGAGGTACAAAAATAATTTGTAATAAATAATCTGCTCAATTTTTGCTCTGCTCCATTCTCCCTGCACTTCCAAGTAACTTTCAAGTTAGCCCTGGTGCTTGTGGTCAACCAATCAGCAAGCTGTTGTCATAAGCACCTCCCCAGTACTTCATATTCAAGCGAGAAGTACCAAGCCTGGAGTCGGTACTGAATAAGGATTCCGGAACGTCCTCTGATAAACTAAAATCGGGCTGAGTTCCTGCAGTGAGAACACGACAAAAGTTGGTTCAGGAAAAAAGTTCTGGTTCCAGAGAAAAGATCCTGTGGTATGAAAGCACTTTTAAATATATTATAATGCCACAATATATCGGTACACCATCTGACACCATGCTGGACATCTGCAGCGCTATGCTGAGTTTCAGTAGTACTAGTAAGAATAAATAGCAATAATCATATTAGTACAGGTCTCCCATGACTGTGCAGTACATGCAGAAATTGATTTGCTTGTCTCACTTTAAGCTTTTGTCTCTTGTAACCTTGTTTGCTAGTATTGTGAATGTCAAGCTGTCAGTGATTGGCTGTAATGCCAAATGTTGTCCTAGCCAGCCTCCAGTGCATAGGCAGACACTCAGAAAGGTATGTGCCCCCCATTTTTCAGGACCCCATCCTCCGGCGCTCCGGGATGTACACGGTGGCCATGGCATACTGCGGCTCTGGCAACAACAAAGCCATCAGGCGGCTGCTGCACGTAGCTGTGAGTATCACCCCCCACCCCCGTCACACCAGGCTCTGCTCTGTACACTGGCCGCTCGGTGTTTCCACGGGGTCTTTGCTGCTCTTATTTGAAATTTTTTGAGATGTGAGAAGATTCTGAAGGCGTCTGCAACACTGTTTGCTTCAAGTGTATTTCCTGATGCAATGCTGCAGTTTTACTTTACAGATGAGTTTTCTTAAATATTGAGTCATGCAGCAGTCTGTTAGTCATTTTAACAAGCAAGAAATTTAATGAAATCAAAGTCTAGGCCAATCGGAGTCATCCACACGTGGGCTGGATATCAGAGTCACTGTTATTTAATTAGAGATGGATGGAAACCTTTGGAGCATTTGTAAATATTGTAATGCTTTTCAGTAATTGAAATGCATTAATGGGGGGGGGCTGCAGGTGGCTCAGTGGTCTGAGCCTCTGTGCCTGTGATCGGAAGGAGCCTTGGCACATCTGCGGGTCCTTGAGCAATGCCTTAACCCCCAGCTCCCTGGATGCTGCTATGGGTGGCTGCCCTTCACAACTTCTACAGAGAGCAAGTTGGTGGAGGCATAAAAAGGAATTTCTCCATGGGGATCAATAAAGTATCTTAATTATTATTAATAAAGTCAGTGCAGAAACTGATCATTTGCTATATTGTGTTCATGCACTGAAGTAAAACCTGAACTTTTTTAGAAACTTTAGCCCTATGGCTAAAAATTTTGTCTTACTGCATTAATTC
>JAAGVU020000032.1:10422613-10434999 GCA_011763525.2 Mormyrus iriodes
ATGCACTGAAGTAAAACCTGAACTTTTTTAGAAACTTTAGCCCTATGGCTAAAAATTTTGTCTTACTGCATTAATTCCATTTTATTGCTACATTGGCATTCATGCTGTGGACAGCTTACCTGGATTTGAAATACGCTGATAAGCTTTTAATTAGCCTTAAACCACAGTGGAAAGGAAAAGCACATTTTTACTAAAAGACAGCTGAGCTGTCCATAGGCTGATATTAGGGACCCCTTGTGCTTTGACTGCCTATTGTATGGAGAGAGATGCTGGCACTAAATGTGCCTGATTAGCTTTTATTCAGTCTTCCACCAATAGATGGCAGTCCTAGCATATCTGACTGAAGGTCAGTTTACATCACTGTGTGCTGGTATCTGGTTACTATGAGATGAAATGGCCAGCCAAAAGCCAAATTGTGCCTTTTAATCAAAGACTGAGAAATGCTATAATGAATACAGCAGTCAAGACTGAAGAATTAGCCTTATTTAGAAGGAAGCATAATACTTTCACTCGTTCCCGTTATTTATATCTTGCAAATATTTGGGAAAGAATTACATTACATTGTAACTTTGATCACTCTCTCAAATATGTTTCTTACAGGCATGTACCTTTATGCTAATTGTGTGTGCTTTTTGGACAGGTGAGCGATGTCAATGATGATGTCAGACGGGCCGCGGTGGAGTCAATCGGGTTTATCTTGTTCAGGTATGGTCCTTTTCACCTGCCGTCATACTGCTTTCCACCACTGGGCAGCTCTTGTGCGTTTTGACTCCTCCGCTGTGGCACGCTGTGGTCATTGTTCTAAGTATGTGTACACAAAGTGAGAATTCCATTCATGGCTTAGGAATACTTTCCAAATGTGTGTGGAAAGTGCCGTATAGATCCAGTCATTTGTTTTATCTTCTGCTTTTTGTGTTCAAAACCAGCTTCAGGCATCTTTTCTTCCCCCACAAATGCCTCCTGTGAAAGTGGGTTTTTCCCCTCTGGGTTTTGGCCCATATGAAAACCAAAACATTAGTACCTCCCAGTGTTATCATTCGATTCGTGGTAATTATGCTCGCTACTTCTTCTTTCAAACTGGCTGATCTCGCAGATCGTCTTGTGGATGCCTTATGGGTTGACAGACATGTCTGTTAGTTGGGTTTGGCACACCAGTCTCATTTCAGCCTTCTGTTCTGTGCATAATACTGGGAGAGAGTGTCACTCAAATGCTTGGAGCTTATTATGAATCTTTGTTTTAATATAGTGCCTGGAGGTAGGGGAGTGACGCAGTGGCTTAGTACCCCCAGTGTAACAGGGGGCCAGTGTTTGTATTTCTGTGTCCTCCAAAGCGGTGTTTCTCAAACCGATCCTTTGGCATCCCCAGCTGGTCCACATTTTCGCTCCCTCTCTCTGGGCCTCCCCGAGGACCAGGTTGAGAAAAACTGCTCTAAATGGCTGATGTCCTGTCCGGTGTGTCCCCTTCCCTGTTGGTCCTGGCTTGCTTTGTTTGCTTTAGTGTTGTTACATGTGCGTTTGTGGAAAGTGGATGGATATGGGCACTTTCCCACACTGGCTCTGCAGTAACTTTGTGTACTGTGAGGCAGGGAGACTGTCATGTTCTGCCTCAGAGGACCACACAGGATTATTGATAAGGGATCAGTGTATGTACAACCTGTGCTACAGCAGGACATTGTGGCCATTCTCCATGGAATGGTGAGTGTGGCAGGGAAGATTATCATGGAAATATGCTCTGCATCTGCTTAGCTTCTTCATCTCATGTTCCTCTTTGCTGTTTATATCATCCCATCCTTCATCTTTCTGTCTAAATTCCCACACTGGACTGCAGAAAGGTATTAAACATCACCCTCGGCCAAACCGAAGAACAGTGGACCTATTTTAAGCCCAAAAAAGGCTATGCGATATTATTGTTGTGATCAATCGGCTGTAAGACAAACCCAGTGTAAATCTTAGTGGTGTTTAGAAAGTCTTAACAGCAACCCTTCAGAAGAGCTGGGCTGGGATGACACAAGATGCTTGATTAATTTTTAAGAGACAATCTCAATTCATACCCCTAAGTGATCTCATTCTTATATGACACAGATTCTGCCGTGTTTCCATTAGCAAGGAGATCCCTTGCAGCCTTTTATAGCTTAAGATGCATGGACAAATGACAGGACCGTGTTGCACCCTGTGACTGGAAATGGGGGCAGAAGCAGGTGTTATAATAAAGGGCAGGACAGGTTTGGGTTTGTACAGCATTTTTTGCATTTGGAAATGAGTTTTGTTAAAAACCAGGTGTGTACCCCTTTCTGTGGGTGATGTGACAGTCCCATTTCAGTAACAGTCATATTGTTAGTGTTGCACTGATGTGGAAATTTTCACCGATACCGATAACCAATATATTTCTGTCTGATTTCATTGTTTCTAATAAGCAGCTCCCCTCTGAGCCTCTTGCCAGGTATGAAGGAAGGGGGGGCTGCCAGTGGGGAAACTTACTGGCACAGATTAGTGGAATGATGTCCTTTGTTTTCTGTGGAAAATGTATGATTGTCATGATTTAATAATAAATTGTTACTGTGTCACTGGCTGGTGCTTTGAGCAAATGAAATCCCCCGCTCACCACTATGGAAAATGTCTGATTGTCCAATGCAGTCATCTGTTATTTCAGTCATGCACTGCATAAGGACATTTTGGTCAACGACGGACTGTATATATGATGGTGGTCCAGTAAGATATACTGTAACAGAGCTGAAAAATTCCTATTGCCTAGTGACATCATAGTGCAACGTGTTGCTCGCATGTTTTCGCTGATGCTGGTGCAAACAAACCCATTGCGCTGCCAGTTGTATAAAAGTATAGCACATACAATTATGAAGAGTAGATAATACTTGATAATGATAACTGCTACCGATTTTATGTGTGTATTTTGGGTACATTGGGTTGCCATTTTTAGAGTGTACTCTTTCTATGTATAGAAGTTTACTGTTGCGCAGATGTGTAGTAGGCTGTACCGAGTAGGTTTGTGTAACTGCACTCCATGATGTTTGCACAATGACGAAATCGCTGTATGACACATTTCTCAGAACATATCCCCATCCTTAAGCTACTCGCAACTCTAGTTGTCTTTATACTTGGGGGATGTCCTCATTGAAATCAGGCTTAGGAAGTAATTGCTAAGTGCGTCTTAGGGTTATTGTGGTGGTCAGGAACTTGGCCCAGTGTACTTCCTGCGAGGGCTTTCCTGCTCTTTTTAGTCCCTCCCTCAGGGTATGTACTTTTGGTTCAACCAGGAACTACTGGAATGAGGCTTAAGGCGAAAAACTTTGCTAGTGCAGGGAAAAGAGAGAGAAGTAGTGGGTCCTAAATGGAAGAAGTGTATTTGAAGTACAGTAAATGCATTAATGGATACCTTTTTACTTGTCTCCATATTTCTGCCTCGGAGAATTCTGTCTCTGTAATTCGATGTAAAGGGTTTCTTCTGTTTCGCCCGGTTACTTTCCTGTTGGTTTTTGTCTTGTCATATTTCTTTGTCGTTCATCTATAGTAGAGGCACATAAGTGATGCATCGATGTGGCAGATTTGACCAGTACCGATATTCTTGTCTATCACCGATACCAATAAACAGCTAACCTTTTGAGGCACTTACCAAGTGGGGGAAGGTGGCTGTTAGTGAAACTTGCCTAGCTTGCCAGGGCAGATTAGCAGAATGGTATTACATTGTTTTATATTCTGTGGAAAACTAAAGATCGATCTGTGGGCCACATTTAATAATGAATTATAAAGCTGTCACGGACTGATGCTTTGAGACCTCATGTAAAGGGTGAATGAGCTAAAGAAATCCTGCATGACACAGTATAGTAACCTCCCTCTCTCGTTCTTGTTTGCAAGTAGCCTAGATAAGGTAGTTCCAATGTCTAATCTGGTGTGGAAGTGCAGAGTGGTCTTCCTGGGAATTCTCTACTGGAAGCAATCCTGCTTTTCTGTGGCCTGACGAAGCCACTGGTCATGGTCCAGTAGCCACATGGGTGCCTTCGTTGGCCAGCATTCCCAGCCGGGGTGATTTGTGTCAGCCACTTCGCACATTCTGTGGTTGTTCATCATGACAAAAATCTTTGCCTGAGGAAAAACCTTCATCACTGCTGCTTATTGCCCATTTAACTAGGTGCAGTAAACCAGGGAGCCACAACTCAAGCTGATAGACTTTTTCATTTCTGAAATGTGATATGAACGGCCAGTAGTATTATTTGAATCGTCTTCAAGGTGAAGGCTTTTCCCCCTCCATTCTTTGGGATATAAACCATGTACTGTACGTAGCTGTCATTTTGCCGAAGGGCACCCTCTTTAGCTAGCTAACCACTGGAGAACATCTCGCATGCGTCGTAATGTGTGACATCAGTGTTCTGGCCTTGAAGATGTGGACTCCGTAAACATGTCTGGAAGTTTGTTTGGATTCCTTAATTTGAAACTGACTTAACCCATAAACTCCCCCTGGAGGCCACTTTTCGTGATAGGGTACAGTGATGACTGCTGAATATAGTGCAAGGAAACCCTAGATAATGTTTATGTTGAAAACAAAAGTAAAATTGTTTTACAAATACAATTTGTTTTATTTATTTTTTTATAAAAACAATAAGTGCTCTATATTTTCTTGGACCATCGTATGCGCAGTATATTTTACCATGTGCATTATTTGTAAAAGCATGTTTGCACTTGTCTCTGAAATCTTATTCTATAGATTTGATTCTTGTGATCTGGCAAGGCTGTTATAAAGTGGCGGAGGCCCCCTTCAGCGTTGGTCCCGAGGCTGGGATTACTCCTGCGGTGTCTGAGCCCACCAACCAGATCAGTGGCCAAGGCAGGAAGGTTACTGTGTGTGAGGCATTACTCAGTATTGTTCAGAACAGCCCTTTTCCAGGTAATCTCAGAGGGTCTGTAGGTCAGCATACCAACTCGGCATACCAGAAAATTATGCCAATATGAATGCATATCCTGAACCTGTAGGGCTGCTGTCAAAGGGCCCTGGCTAGGCACCATCCCCTCTTTGTTTTTCCAGACGATACTCTTAGTCATTTTCTTTTCTTGGTGAATCTATTTTATCCTCTGCTTGTCGTTCTCTAGTCCTGTAAAGCCCAGTTTGTACCTCGTTATTGCCTTCTGAAAGCTACAGGTAGCTGACCTGTTCTTCTGCTTTACTGCTGATCTCTTTGAGGGGCGGAGTGTCTAGCAGGATGTTGGGAGGGGTGACTATGGATGCCGGTCGCCGCCGCAGTGGGCTCTGGTATGTTGTGGGGCTTATACCATTCTTCATGAACAGCTTGGAGTTCTCAGCCACAGAGGAGTGGAAGGAGATTTTGCTGTGGCTCTGGCTGGCCACCCTGGGGGAGCATGCACTGCCGTAGTTGCATGTGATGTAGCGGCTGAAAGCCTGTCGGAAGGTCTTGTTGAATAGGGTGTAGACCAGGGGGTTGATGCCTGAGGAGACGTAGCCCACCCACACGAAGATCTCCATCAGCCTGCCCACAACATTCTTGTTGCAACTGTGGCAAAGGACGGAGGTGACATTGGTGATGAAGAAGGGGCACCACATGACCACGAAGAGCAGGAAGACGATCCCCAGGACCTTAGAGGCCCTCTGCTCATTGCTGAGGTTCTGCATAGATTTCTTGCCCATGGTGGACATCCTTCGGATGGGCACCTCATCCCTGGCGTCCTGGCTGCCATGGCTGGGTGCCTGCTTGTTCCCGAGGTTGTCAAGCCCGGCTGCCCTCCCCGACCATGGTTCCTTAGGTAGCTCCTTCTGCAGGATGGAGGAGACAGTGTGTCTGCTGAGGCAGTGGGACACCCTGGCCCTCAGGCGATAGGCCTTCTTCCTCAGTACGAGGATGGTGAGCAAGTAGATGACCATCATGATGGTCAGCGGTATGAAGAACGCCACCAGCGAGCCGAACGCGATGAAGTCGTGGAAGCTGTCGGGCTTGAGTATGCATGCGTGACTGTCACTGAACGTGACGTTATTTGGAAGAGAGGAGCTCCTCAGCCCGATGATGGGAATGGGAATCGCTATACCTGCAAGAGAGCAAATCCTGTCATTCCTCCTTTGATTTGTGCAGTACAAGCAGTGACAGAAAGCTATTAGTATATGATTAGCTTTAGCACTGACTAAGTTATTTTCGGGGGTCTGTCTTCACCTACAATTTACAATCTTTAGGTCGTGTCCCTTAATTCCTCTTGTGAGTTTTAGAAGTGTAATAGAAGCAGTGATGAAGGCAACGATTGGCGGTACCATCAGAAATCCATTTGGGCCTCTTTGTTTACCTATAACCACGTTATTATCCAAAGTGGCATACACTTGAGAAGGCAGGGTCAGACAGTCCCAGGAACGATTTGAGATGAAGGGCCTTGTTTAGGAGCACAAAGTTTAACTCGCACAGCTGACCCTGGGATTTGAATCAGTGACCATCCAGCCCTATGCACAGCATCCTGACCCCCCCTCCCCCCCCCTCCCCATGACACGTCTTATGTTTGCTTGCAGCTACAAGATCAGATGCAGTTGAGCTCTTGAAACAATTTCGTAAGGCAGTTTTCCCCACTGGAAAATAACTGCCTAAATCAGTCAAACACTGTAAACAGGCCATTAATACCTGACCAGTATTAAATATAACCATAACAATGTAGTGAACTTGGACTCCTTTACTGGCATTGACCTCATCTGAATATAATTACTTTCCACTTATCTGGTGCTGTATGGTGAAGTGCTTGGTCAGGAGACATTTTGCTCAGACAGCTAGTAAAAGCTTGGATGTTCTTCTGTTCACAGGCAGTATTATTCAGGCTGCCTTTTGGGTCTGTTTTTGAAGGCTGTGTGAGACAGAGCAATATTCCACTGTACCAAGTACACTGCACTGGTGCTTCATAACAGTACCACGCAGTCAAAAAGTGGTACTAGCACAGAATGACATCACAAAGCATTTTGTACTAAATTCAAAAATGTCTGTTATAATATACTATCATATACACTATAATATATGATACAGCTGGGTGATGTGCGATAGTAAAATCGACATAGAGTAAGTAACATATCATAGGAAACGCAGCTTGGCAAGCTTTGCAATTTCAATGCTGGTTCCTTTTCAGGATTATCTAATATATGTAAAAAAAATCAGTTAGCAGTTTAATGCTGCTGCTTTCGCATGAGCTCTGCATGCGCGCTCTGAGCCGTTGATAACTCGCAGCAGCACCAACTAATTTGACTTGCTCTGTTGGTAGATAAGTTCTCTGGTTATACTTTATTTTGGCTAAATTAACTAATTTTTTGCTTTAGAAATATCAAAAAGAAGTCAGCACCCTACAGCAGCATTTTTTTATTTCTTGCCATTTACATCTCGTTGAATCTGTTCTTCCAATCGCATCACTTTTAAAACTTGGTTCTTCATTTGTTGACACATCTATTAGTTACTTTTTAAATTTTTTTTGCATAACTCATTGACAAACATGTTTGCAAGTCCCGCCCCAAAGTACTGAAGTATCTAAAAAGTACCTGGCTGGTTTGGTACTTCAGTACTGCTACTGGTACTGGACCAGAAATCAAAGGAAAAAGGCAATTACATTTTAGCACCAAAAGTTCAGTACCTGGTGCGCTGGAAAAGCACCTTAGCCAAGGGGCTGAACTTTTTAATAATAGCATCCAGAACCTTGGACATTGTTGCTGGATTTTAATAAGCAGCTAAAAAGTCCTTCATACGTTCCTGAAAGTAAGTGTGTGGCAGAAAACGCATGGTTAAGAAAGCCACAGGCTTTCCCTGGGTGGCAGTGCCTGAGCCTCTGCCAGCATGCTTTGTAGAAATAAGCTGCCCTCATTTTAATCCTGCACCAATGCTTGTGATAAGCTTTTGCGCTGCTTCGAAATCTTGAATTCTCATAATACGTTTCTCTATAAATGTATGGATCTTTATAAAAATCAAAATCCCTGTGCCCCTAATAGAATCGTAATTTTGCTGCAGTTGACATTTCACATTTTAAGAGGTGGATATGTTGATCGTTTTACCTATACCAGTGCCCTAAGCTGTGTTGTGTATATGACAGCAGGTCATGTATAGGGGAATACAGGTGAAAATGAATGTTGTTTTGCGGAGGTTTTAAAAAGATGCTTAGGATGTTAAGGATTGGAGTTAGGGGATGGTCTTTAATAGAGACACTGCAGTCTTACAGTTTGCTTGGTTTATAAAATGTACTCACCGATGGATATGAGCCACACCACAGCGATTTTCACCATTGCTTTGGCTCTGGACTTGAACTGGCTGTGCTGGATGGGCCTCTTGATGGCAACATAGCGGTCCAGAGAGATGGCACACAAGTGCATGATGGAGGCAGTGGAGAATAGCACGTCCAGAAAGAGCCAGATGGGGCAAAGGAACTCTGGGAGAGGCCAGCCGGAGTCTATGGCAGGGAACGAGAGGCATTTGTGAGACCCTCAGCCTCACAACTCATCTCCATGTGGTCAAAAATGACCAGCCGTCATGTTGTACAGAGAAACACAGGCGCCTGATACAGAAACAACATATTGAAGTAATCCCAGTAACACTGGGGAAATAAGCAGAGCTTAGCTCAATTTTATTTCTGTGAGATGCCTTTTGATTCAGTGACTGCATGAACTAGTGTGATGTTGCCGTTTACGCTTGTGCTTGCCCCAACTCAACAGAGCAAAGGCTGCCTGAACAGTCGATTTGGTTGAAGGCTGTACGTGTCGCTGGTTTTTCTCCTGGTCCATGCTTTGTTCTTCTGTATGTCTTGGAGCAATGGGAATGCTCCGGGAATGGGAAGAGCGAGGAATTGGAACTTCAAATGGTCCCTTACAAATTTATAAATAAAATGAGGGTCAGGTCACAGTGAGTCATCGCAGATAGAAGCGGAACACATCCATATTATTACAGATTTTAATGTCGATGTGAAATACAAATGGAAGGTTAGTAAAGCCTTGATTGGGATTTCTGCACCTCCTGATGAATAACTAATAGACTGATGGACAATAATAGACTGATCATTGCTTTTGATTTTTGAGAGCGGGGTGACCATGGACATTAGGTCCGTTTGGCAGTGTAGGTATTTGAAATGGAACCTCTTGTCTTTGTCATCTTGTAAAATCATTTGGGTATACTTTAGGAAGATTCAAGTAACCATATTGAGTTTTTTTTTCTCTTGCACATTTGTAAGTAGTTTTTATGATGGCAACGGGAGTTTTGAGTCCAATGTTTGTACTGTGCGGTGTTACCTAGATATTTGAGTGGCATGTGGTTGTATCCTTGTCGGGCTGTTTGCATGATGGTGATTGGTGGTGTTCTGTCATCAGCATTGCTGTCTCAATTCCCTGCCCTTGAGCAGATTGAGGTCAGTGCCGTCTGCAGTACTCTGTCCACAAAGAGATGCTCTGGACTGAATGGCACGATGCCGTCACTCCTCCCAGGAGCTGTACCCCCTGTCGCCTGTTGCTGCCACTTTTGGTTGCAGGATGGTCTGAGCCGCCGCAGAAGGTCGCGTTGCCCAACCCGCAGCGTACCTCTCCGTGCTGTCTGAGCCGCCGCAGAAGGTCGCGTTGCCCAACCCGCAGCGTACCTCTCCGTGCTGTCTGAGCCGGTGCAGTAGGTTGCGTTGCCCTCCTCGCAGCGTACCTCTCCGTGCTGTCTGAGCCGCTGCAGAAGGTCGCGTTGCCCAACACGCAGCGTACCTCTCCGTGCTGTCTGAGCCGCCGCAGAAGCTTGCGTTGCCCAACCCGCAGTGTACCTCTCTGTGCTGTCTGAGCCGCCGCAGAAGGTCGCGTTGCCCAACCCGCAGCGTACCTCTCCGTGCTGTCCGAGCCAGTGCAGTAGGTCGCGTTGCCCTCCTCGCAGCGTACCTCTCCGTTCTGTCTGAGCCGCTGCAGAAGGTCGCGTTGCCCAACCCGCAGCGTACCTCTCTGTGCTGTCTGACGTCTCAAGCGCTTGACAAAATGCCAAATGCCCGTTTGTCTAGGAGATCATCAGTCCTTACTCACTTCTAAAGATTAAACTGGGCACCATACCAAGTGTTACTAATTCCTCTCTGTAAGTTACTAGCTGTTCTAATTTTATATCATTAATATTAACCTGACACTGTAAAATAGTTTATTTCTGCCGCTGGGAATGATGGATGATGGAGTTATTTCTTACTGAGTAAAGTGTACCAGGAAAGTGGGGGATTTAAAGGGAAACAATGGGACAGTTGTTTAAGGAGTTATTACAACAAAAGCAGGTTGTTATTTTTGCACAGGAATGTTAATGTGGTGTCTGTTGTGTAGAGTGTGACATGGAGGAAGTGTTCGGATGTGTGAATGAGTCCCTGCTGACAGACTGGAGTTGCTGTCTTGAAGCCAGTTGGTGCTGGTTTAAGCTAATTCATAGTCTCTTCACCCGCAGACTTTTCTCAAAGCCTCATGTTACTTCAGCCCTAAGTGACAGATCAGTCACGGCATCTACATTCACAAGAAGGTGGTCATGTATTTTATTTTGATAAATAAATGCTTCCTTCCCTTAAGTTAACAGGCTGTGGCAGACCCATAAGAAGGGTTTCCAAATGACCCTTTCCAGAATCCCATCTTAAAATGTCCATAAAATCCATAATCCAGGAAAAATAAAGAGGCTTTGCCAGCAGAACACATCAGGACAGGAGTGTACTGGTCTTTGGCTTTACTCCAACTTGGGTGCCATGGGCTTACTGGTCTCCGGCTGCGCTCTCGGCTTGGGTGCTGTGGGCATACTGGTCTCCGGCTGTGCTCTCGGCTTGGGTGCCATAAGCTGGATAAACACCTACTTGAGTTGTAGGAAAGTAAAGAAAGCTTGCTTGTAAAAGCTCAACAATCCCGCTGGTGTGTTAGGTTGTGTGATTGTGGTGTTTATTGGTTTCCTGATTCCGTCCTTTCTGGTAAAATCCAGCAGGTTTTTTTTTCCTGCATGCCTTCTAAGTGAATATGGTTAGCAAACAAATGGTGATTTCACTCTTGCGAAGAACGGGTATTGCCATGTGTATGTGCAGTTGTTTTGCGTGGCCTGTAGCCTCGCGAACATCTCCTGATGCTCGCAGCGTAAGCTGTTAAGGGGAGGTGCACATCGTCCATGCCCTAGGCCATCTGGTCTGTATGCATCGCACCGTTTGTTTTTTAAGGCCCGATACAATCAGCCTTAATCTTCCCATACGGGCTGCACGCATGGATCGCTGCCGTGTCTCGTCCAATCCAAATAAGCGGGAGTAACGGCTCGTTTGGGTATTGGTGATGGACTGGAGGTTGAACTAAAAGTGCAATCTTTTTTCTTTTTTTTTTGCATTTGAGACTGGGGAGTCTCATTCAGACACTGAGCAGGATGGCCTGCTACAGTGAGTGAGAGCGACCCTCTGTATGTACATGGAGTGTCCGGCTGATATTTACCTGCCTGTGTAAGAGGAGCCTGAGTCATGCACTGGTATGTGTGCTGGCCTTTCTCAGGCTCTTGCACCCAGACACATTGTTCTGCAGCTCCAGTTTTTTCTACTTCGTTTTTTTGTGTGTTTGGCAGAAAAGTGTTCCTCTGAGCTTCTGTGATCAGTCTTGTCTCCAGCATACCACAGCTGGGATCTTTGATCAGCCCCTTCCCTTGTTCCTACTTGGGAGGGGAGTCTGCTTTTTATTGTGGGATTTGGTTATTGAAGGCAATCATGCACTGTTTATTCCATTTCAAGATCCCCCCCCCCCTTCCCTTTGTATACATCTTCTGCTAGTGACGGTCCATGATACCCACAGTCCTCTGATGCAGGGCAGGCGGTATGCAAAGTATGGAGCTGTGCTTATTTATGCGCATGATTGCATGCATACAGACTATCATCTGGTTAGCACGACGTCCAACGGAGACAGATTGTCTGCAGGTGTAATATAACTGTTAAAAGTAACCACTTGGAAACGAGCGCAACCTGCCCCCAGAAACGGAATAAAAAAGGCAAAGTATATGGCTGCAAAAACATTTTGATAATTCATGTGATAAGTCATGTGATCAAGCAATCAACTAATTGATTAGTTGGGCCAAGAGAACTGATTAGTTGGGTTTAAAGAGCTTCTAGCTAATGTTTTATTAAAAAAACATCTAGGGGTATTTTTAAGTCAGTTATAATAAAAACCTTTAGGCCTACACAGTTCTAGAGAATCCCTGTGTTGAAGTGCCTTAAAAACAATGATCTTCCGAATTTGCGGAATGCTGGAAGGCTTATTTTGTGGTCAAGATTTCAAAATGCCACAGTGGACAATATTACCATAATAGCACCTAAGCATAGTAACTGCTTTAAGCCTGTCTTTAGAAGTTTACCCATTTCAGTACATGGCTTGTGTGTATGTGTGTATGTGTGTGTATGTGTGTGTATGTGTGTGT
>JAAGVU020000032.1:10468083-10482210 GCA_011763525.2 Mormyrus iriodes
GATGCGTGTCAACCAAGACAGCCCCACAGCATCCAGAGCCTTAAGGAACTCCGGGCGGATCTCATCCACCCCCGGGGCCCAGCCACCGAGAAGCTTTTTAACCACCTCAGCGACCTCCGCCCCAGAGATAGGGGAGTCCACACCTAAGTCCCCATACTCTGCTTCCACATTGGAAGGTGTGTCGGTGGGATTGAGGAGGTCTTCGAAGTACTCCCTCCACCGACCCAAAACGTGCACTACAAGACCAAATACAAGTGGAGGGAGGTGCCTGGTCATAACGCTGGGAACAGCAAGTTACTGTCCATTTTCCAGAGCTCATCTGAGAAGCATGTTGCAAAATCTGAAGACATGAAATGGCTTCCAGTTTTAACCCAAGATGCCAATTCTTTTGTGTACCGATGAAGAGGTTAACAACATAAAGTATTTTCGTATAGGAAAACTGGCTAGCTATAATGACTGCAGGGTCCAACCAAAGAAATATCCCAAACTATTTTCCTACATGGGGAGTCAAACTAGTCCCTCACCTGCTGCCATAGGTTGCCATGATGTTACTCTATACCTGAGTCAACCATGTTAATAAACAGCGTGCAGTAAGGGTTTGCATTATAGGTAATGTATACCAGAGTGACAGCAAGAATTACGGTTTGGTTTGGCAATAAGTTTAGAGTTAGGTTTGATATTAGCCTTTGGGCTGGTGTGGGGACTGGGCTTAGAGCTAGGTATAAGGTTACGGTTGGCATAGGATAAGAGCTAGAGATCGTTTTAGGGTTTACAATGAACGTTAGAGATACAGTTATTTAGTGGGTGTGTGTATGCATTTGGCTTTAGGTTACATTTGTCAATAGAATTCAGGCTAAGTTTATGGATCATTTCAGGCACAATGCATATGCTAACCCACTCAATGTCAATCCTTCATATAAAGAATGATAAAATAAAAAAATCAACTTAGAATAAAAATAATAGTTAGAAAAGATTAAATATAAAAATAATATTTAGGTTCTCTCAAAGGAATAGCCTAATATGAAGAAGGATCATGTAAAATAAATTAACATAACTGAAATGATACATTAAACTTACATGATAAAATATGAAAGCAATAATATAAATATCCGTTTGTACATGAGCCAGTGCAACGCAGAAGATGTAAAACGAGGAATCCCCGAAAGTGTGCTGATAGTATAAACGGCCTGTTCTGTGATAGCTGTTCAGAGTCCTTGTTTAGTTTTCCTGTCTGGGGTGGCATCAGTTTTCGGGTTGGTGTTAGGCTGAGATTTTGGGATACAGTTGGCATTAGGGATATGGTAAGGGTTTGTATTATAGGTGATGTATGGCAGAGTGACAGCCTACATCGAGGAAACGGAATTATCTGATGGGAGGCTTCGCTAAAGCTGCTGGGATTGTGGTGTTTACGAGGTGTACGCTGGTGTTTTGTGCACATTGAAGCGGTTGTTTAGTAGAATATTTGTGTGTTTGTGTGCTAGTATAATTTATGTGGGTAGCTGTGTTTTTCAGTCTGCGTGAGTGCTTGTCTGTCCTCGGTAATAAACAGCACACGCGTTACCCAGAGTGCATTGTAGCTGCGGGTGTCGCGTGAGCGGTGAGCGCTGTTTCTGTCCGCGTGGCTTCGCGAAAAACACCCGCGGGGCAAAATACTATCTAACGTCGGGAACGGTAACTAACGCCGGAAAAGGACCGTTACTCCTGAGTTTTGCTCGGTCGCCAGGACATTTTCCACTTTTGTCCTGCTACGGCAGTAGTCTGTTGAGAGAGGGTTTTTTGTGGTTTTTCGGCTTCCCAGGAGCACCCTCGCTTTATTTGAGGTATACGTGGTTCGGTAGGAAGTTATTCTAGTAAGTAACAGTTAATTTGGTTAGTTTAAAAGTTTGATTTTAAAGGATTTTATCTCTCTGACCCTGTCGGTTAATTAAAAAGTTAATTGTGTTAATTAAATTAGTGTTTTATTGTACTCTGCACTTTATTGTATTAAATATACGTTAATTAAATCAATTAAAAGTTAAATACTGTATATAAATATACTGGGCTGGGAGCAAGGGACGGGGTCATAATGAAATAGATATTATTAACCAACCTTTAACTTTAATATTCCAGAAATCGTTATCTGCTGGTGTGCTACCTTCTAATTGGAAGCATGCTAATATAACGCCCATATTCAAAAAAGGGGATAGAAGTAATCCAGCAATCTATAGGCCAGTTAGTTTAACCTGCATAACTGGAAAATTTATGGAAGCTATAATCCAAGCAAAAATGGTAGATTATCTGGATTCAAATAACATTTTAAGGGATAGTCAACATGGATTTAGGAGAGGTAGATCCTGTTTAATCTACTTGAGTTTTTTGAGGAAGCTACAAGAGAAATGGACCACAAAAAGGCCTACGATGTGATCTACTTAGATTTACAGAAGGCCTTTGATGTTGTCCCCCACAAACAACTACTGTTTAAACTCCAAAAAGCAGGGATTTTAGGTAATGTAGCAGCTTGGATTGAAAACGGGTTAACAGACAGGAAGCAGCAGGTAGTTATTAGAGGCACAATGTCACAGTGGGCCTATGTTCATAGTGGGGTATCACAGGGTTCAGTTTTAGTACCACTATTATTCCTAATTTACATTAACGATATTGACATCAATGCATACAGTAAACTGGTTAAATTTGCAGATGTCACCAAGGTGGGTTGTGTGGCAGATACCGAACTAGGGGCACCGAGGCTACAGCAGGATCTTGATTTAATTAGTAGCTGGGCAGATACCTAGCAGATAAAATTTAATATAGACAAATGTAACGTAATCTGTGCAAGAAGCAGAAATATAAACTGTAGATATTTTATGGGCTCTGTTGAAATAAAGGTAGCTGATTATGAGAAAGACCTTGGTGTGCATGTTGATGCTTCCATGTCCCACTCTTGCTAATGTAGGGAAGCAATTAAAAAGGCCAGTAGGATGCTGGGTTACATCTCTAGGTATGTTGAGTTTAAGTCAAGGGAGGTGATGCTAAGACTACAATTCCTTAGTAAGACCCCACCTTGAATATTATGTGCAGGTTTCCTTAAAATGGGCATTGTAGCCTTAGAAAGGGTGCAACGCAGGGCTACAAGAATGATTCCTAGTCTTAGAGGAATGTCTTATGAAGTGAGGTTAGCTAAACTGAATCTGTTCAGCCTTGAGCAAAAGCGACTAAGGGGGGACATGATCCAGGTATAAAAGATTCTGACGGGTCTGAATGCTCTTCAACCAAATAGTTCAATATACTTCAGTATTAGTTCAAATGCAAGAACTTGTGGCCATAGGTGGAAATTGGTGGGAGAACATTTTAAACTGGATTTGAGAAAGTACTTCTTTGCACAGTGACCAGTTAGAGTATGGAATAGTCTTCCTGTTAGTGTAGTACAAGCTAAAACTTTGGGTTCTTTTAAATCAGAGCGAGATAAGATTTTAGCAACTTTAAGCTATTAGTCTAATTCTCCCCAAACGAGCTTGATGGGCTGAATGGCCTCCACAACCCACAGACACTCACCAAAAAAGTTTGCAAACTGCAAACTCCTCACAAATGCTTCACACAACCTCTCCTCCGTTGTTGTCTGGCCTTCCTTTTTGTCATGTAAAGCGCTTTGGGGTGACTGTCATGAAAGGCGCTATATAAGAATAAATTGTTGTTGTTGTTGTTGTTGTTAAACATGCAAAAACAATAAATATGTTAATTTCAGGGCCAACATAAATCACATGTATATTGATAGAATAGACTGAAGATTACACTATTTTTCGCTTGCTGTCATGTAAATATAAAGTACACTTTGCCCCAAGCTCAGTATATATACAGCGGGTAAAATAAGTATTGAACACGTCACCAATTTTTTAAGTAAATATATTTCTAAAGGTGTTATTGACATTGAAATTCTCACCGGCTGTCAGTAACAAACCATCCAAACCACTCATGCAAAGAAATCAAACCATAGAGGCCCATACATTGTTATGTGTAATAAAATGGAATGACACAGGGAAAAAGTATTGAACACACTTACTGAAATTTATTTAATACTTTGTACAAAAGCCTTCGTTGGTGATGATAGCTTCAAGACGCCTCCTGTATGGAGAAACTAGTCGCATGCATTGCTCTATGATGATTTTAGCCCATTCTTCCACACAAACAGTCTTCAAATCCTGAAGGTTCCGTGGGCCCCTTCCATAAACTCTGAGCTTTAATTCTTTCCATAGATTTTCTATAGGATTCAGGTCAGGTGACTGGCTGGGCTATTCTAGCAGCTCTGAAACCAATTGAGAGTGTCCTTGGCTGTGTGTTTGGGATCATTCTCTTGCTGAAACGTTCACCCTCATTTCATCTTCATCATCCTGGTAGATGGCAGCAGATTTTTATGAAGAATGTCTCGGTACCAGGCCTGGTTCTAGACTGTATCAAATGGGGGGGGCAATAAGACATGTTGGTGGGTTGCATCTTTGGCTTTAGTGGGGCATGCGGAGCATTTGGTGGGGCCTTGCTCCCCCGTGCACCTGCCTAGAACCGGCCCTGCTCGGTACATTTTTCCATTCATCCTTCCTTCATTTATATGAAGCATGCCAGTGCTGTATGCTGAAAAATAGCCCGACACCATGATGTTCCCACGTCCTATCCCGGAGGCTGTGGGCACAAGGCAGGGAACAACCCAGGATGGGGCGCCAACCCATCGCTGGGCACACTCACACACCATTCACACACACCTACGGGCAATTTGGCAACTCCAATCAGCCTCAGCATGTTTTTGGACCGTGGGGGGAAACCGGAGTACCTGGAGGAAACCCCACGACAACACGGGGAGAATATGCAAACTCCACACACATGGAACCCGGGCGGAGACATGAACCCTGATCCTAGAGGTGCGAGGCAACAGTGCCAACCACCATGCCGCCCCCAAGTAAATTCATAATATAGTTATTTATGTGCTAGCTTAAATGCCATCCATGTGTTGTGTGATGATATTGAATTTATTTGAATTGAAATAAAATTCTTCTTCCTGTCATTCTGTTGGGTGCAGCCAATTCAATTCAAATTCATCAAATGGAATGTGGCACAATTCACAAATTCTGAATCGTGCATGACCTCGACGGGCACTTTAAATACACCAAGACACCAAGCACCAATTCAATGTGTGTGTGTGTGTTCAGGGGGGAGGCACACTTCTCCAGTGGTGGTTCTCCCAGCATGGTGCTCACCACAAACTTCTATGACTTGTAGCTCAACTGTTCAGTAAGCACGTGGTGGTGTGTCTGGCCTGTTCACTGCATTGTTTTCTCATTCATTATGTGAAACTGTCCATGCAGGTGCTGCCCCCCCCCCCAGCCTCTGTGCCCAGCTTCATACGTACTAAATGACAATTATTACCGTGAAACTGGCCAACTCTTTTTTTATGAAAAGCTGATGTGGTGTCACTGCCTGCCTTAGGAATGAGTCCTTAATTTCCACTTTTCATGTATATTAATGTGTGTATTTTGACAGCAATCCTGGGGTAGCTCTCCTCTTATGTTGGCCCCAGTCTAATAACATGATGTTCTGTGTTATTGTTCTTTTTTTGTTTTAACTGGCCAAACCACCTCGGCTTTCTCTCGATGTCTAATGTGAAGATATACTAAGACACACACGTGACCATCTCCACCAAGAGCTTATTAACTGAACACCGTCAGTGTTTCCTTTTGTAGAAGCTAAGCCTTTATATTTCTGCTTTTTACTTGCTGTTGCCATGGATGAATGGGGTTGTGAAATTAAAAGGCTGTAAACTGCTATCCAGCCTGTAATCACTCCACAGTGATGTAACGGCGATTGATGTGTAGAAGCCGTAATTTTACCATGTTATTATCAGGCTTTATGTGCCGGCGTAATCTGAGGTAGATGATGCCAATGAATTTTACTGTCTGCTGTTTTTCCAGCTCTCATTGCGACACCTGGCCAGTATTGGAACTGGTCTAAACTGGTACAGATTTTCCACATATCCTGACAAGCCAGAGGTCATGTTGCATTCCAGATTTTGGAAAAAAAAGCACTTTCCCCCGTTAGACAAGCTTTGCATCTGTAAAGGTGGGGGGCAGGGGGTGAGGGTGTTCAAGTTTGGTCAAAGTTTGTTTTTCCATCCAAAAATTCTGAGCTGAAATTTCCCAGAAGCCCCGTGTTTACCTAGCGCTGGAGCATGCCAGCCTGGGCCTGTGGAGAAGGTGTTAACAGACAAGCTGCTCGCTGGGCTTCTTCAAGGTGCTTGCTGTCCTTGGAAGGAGAAAAACACACAGCAGAGGGAGTCTCACAGTGACACCTTCAGGCCAAACTGCTGGCGGCTAGACTGTAAAATCCCACTACACTGCAAGCTGCCTCTTAACTAGTAAGACATGCACTTTGTCCCATTTACCCCACTTAAGGGCAAACGCGCTGAGATACCATACACTTTGGTGATGTATTTTGACCTAAGACCGCAAGTGCATGTAAAGAGCTCAAGTTCCTGGGCATTTCTTGAAAACAGTGAGACACACAATATCTAAAGAGGTGAACAAGAAACACGCTACAACTAAGTTATCTTTTGTGTTAATTTTGTCTGGGGTTGTTCTTCACTGCAGCCTAGGCTATGTTAACATTTGTTGTATATCCTTGCACACTTAAACTGAATCTTCTACAGAGGCATATCAGACTCTGAGTAGCAGGCAGACTTCCTCATGTTTGATGGAAATGTTAGTCATCACTGATGCAGTGCATTTTGGTCTATATACTTCGCCAGGGACCACTTCTATGTGGTATTTGCCATGTGGGTAAAGTGCACGTCAAGCGCGCTGCACTTGGCTTATTTGAGGGATGGGACACCCTTTAATACTTGCACTAAACATGTGAATGCACATGCCAAATGAGGTAGTGTGTAAGTGTGAACTTAGTGGGGCAAATGGGAAAAAGCCATAATTTACCTAGTACTTGGATCCCGGTCCAGATCTGATCTTGCTTGATCATCATATCATGGAATATTAGTGTTGGAATGCTGTTACAAATTTTTAGATATGTAAACAAACTCTATATAAATTGAGCTTTACTAGCCTATAGACAATCTGCTCTTGCAGACTATAAAGTGCCCCCACCACACCTGTACTGTATGAGATGATCAAGGCTGGTTTTGATGTACAGCTTGTGGAGACCTAACCGAGACCCATATTCTATAAGGCAATGGATGATCAAGCCTGGTTGTGATTTATGGCTTGTGGAGTAAAACAAAAGTGGCTAGTGGGGTGATTGTTAGGAACTACGTTCTACACTCAAGTAACGAGCTACAATACACATAGCTGAAATGGTGCATCCATTTGAGAAGAGGACAGTTTGACCCTTCTGCGCTTCTCTGCCTGCTGGGGTGCTCTGCCCACAGCTGCATTCAAGGAGTGTGTGCTCAACGACTAATTTTTCCATATATTTTTTTTAGGAAAGCACAGCAGCTGATTCAGTACCCAAGGCTGGAATAAAGTGTCCTACGAAGAGGCCAGCTCATTCTGGGAATAAAAATGATTCCTGGTGTGAAGGCAGGGAAGACACCACTGTATAGTATCCTGCCACGTTACCTTTTTGGCCACACTAAGAGCTCAATGCATTATGGGTTGGTGTAGACCTGCTTAATACGGCAGGAGAGGACGATCATCACATCAGCCAACAGGACTACTGCTGGTTAATGAGGGACAAGGCAGAGTTTCTGCAGGCTTTCACAGGCTTTATGTAATATTGCATTTTGTCATATTGACTACAGGCAAAACTTATAACTTCTCCGTCTCATTTCGCATGACTTAATTTTGCATGGTTAAACTTTTGTTTGCTTACAAATGCTGTCCGTTCAGTTTGAAGGACCAATCAATACGATTCATATCGCAGGGAAGACTGGAAACAGAGCAGCTTCTGCTGGCAGTCCTGAACACTATGGGATGTTTTGCAGAGTAGAAGGCCTGGCGGGAGTCAGACATTTACTGCTTCATTTCGCCTGGAAGGTGACCTTTGTCCTTGAGGTTACAAAGAAAAACATTGGACTCCCTAAATATTAAGAGGCTGTGATGTGTTGACTGTTTTGGATGGAGATGAAAAGCATCTTGAATTCCATGGAAACGTCATGGTTTACAGCAGCAGGGAAGGCGACGGCGTGTTGGATGCGTTCGTGGGGAGAGGCTGCAGCTGTGTCGTTTGGTCCCCGCCAGGACCGGCCTCGTGCCAACAGTCTGATGCTGCTTCTATGGACAAGGGGTACTAATGGGACTTGGCTGCCCTTTGTGTGTGCGCGTGTGTATGGGGGGGGGCACACTTCTCCAGTGGTGGTTCTTCGCCCAGTATGGTGCTCACCACAAACTTCTATGACTTGTAGCCACAACTGTCCAGTAAGCAAGTGGTGGTGTGTCTGGCCTGCTCACTGCAGTTTCCTCATTCATTTTGTGAAACCGTCCAGTTACCAACTCTCACAGCATTTGAATTTGTTTTTAAATGTTATATCAACAACCGTACAGGCATCAACAATAAGCAACAGGGTGTTTTGTACTGGCTCTGGAACTTAGTGTTTAACAGCAATCACCTCCTTGGCTTTTTTTCCCCACAACATTTGAGTATGAACCCCTTTGTGGTTATATGTGAACAGTTATGACACCAGAGTACCCAAAATGCCCACTGGGTCTCAAGAGCTGCCATCCTGGTATCAGTAAATTACATAAAGGGTCAGTGTGCTGAGCTGTTTATGCAGTGCATAGCCTTGAAATTGAAAATGATGATGCAATGCATTCCTAAGCCTGCAACTGTGTCTCTGTGAAGGGAGCATTCCTAAAGTTACTAGAATAGCAAACATCTTCATCTTTGCTTTGGGAACAATTGATTCAATGTCTGAAAGAAAACAAAATACTTGTATTTGAATTTACAGCTGCTGAACTGTTTAAATGACTGAACCTTTTGTTGTGCAACAAAAGATCTTGACAAAATGTACTAGAGTAGTTACCGCTGGAGTTTTTCCTGATAAATTAGACAAATCACTTTTAAGGAGTAACACTGGATAAATGACATAATTGCATATGATAAATAGTTGATACGCACTTGGAAAGGGATGAAAAAGATACCAGTATAATACCAATAAAAAAACAGTTTTATTGACTGTAGTACCTCTAGCATTTATTTAAACAATGTTTTCTTTGGCATAGAGTAATATAAACATTATTTACACAATTTACATTAAAGAGAACTTGCGCATTGGAAGACTACTCAGAACCACCGATGGAAAGAGATGAATGGACTGATTTGGGTCAGTCACAAGCTCTTCACTGCAGGGGCCAGCTGTTCTTCTTGAAGAAAATGAAGGCCTGACTTGCACCCGAGACCAGCGCTGGGACAAGTTTCTTAGTGAATGGACCATGATCAACAAACCGATTTCCAACAGAATTCCAACATGGTACCTGATTCCACTCCTACTAGGATTGCTACACTACTCTGAAATTCAGTTATAATTTGACACATACATACCTGCATCTTATTACACAGATGGGTTGCTAGGGACCCTGATCACTCTAGCTAGCATTACTAGCTTACCTATGTCAGCGTGTTAATAATATGAATAAATGTTGTTTTAGGTGCACATTAAATGACACAGGAAACTGGACGAGCTGGAGAACAGAACTGTGTGATATTGGGGGGTGGAGCATAGGGACAGAGATGCATATTAAAAATGGTGGGAAGGAAGAAAAACATGGTGAGTCAGGATAAAGGAAAGCAGAAGCCAAAATAGGCGTCGGGTCAGCAAAGGGCTTCAAGCAAGGACTAGGTCAGACCGCAGGGTTTGGGCTCATGCCTGAGGAGGCAAGAGAAAACAAAGCGTGATGATCGGGAACAAGACACAGGCAAAATGAGCGTTTGGGCTCAGCACCTGTCCTTGGCTCAGCCATCCTGCATACATGCTTTGGTTCACAGTTCATTTAGCCCAGCTCAGGACGGCCATCCTGCATACACGCTTTGGATCTCTGTTCATCTGAAGGTGGGAATCCGCATGTGAATTCACCAGCACTGCTTTGTGCACTTTTAACAGCACAGAGACTGGGCTGTTAGCCTCTGGCTCCAGTCTGGAAACTCTCAGAACTGCCCCCTCATCTCTACAGGTATAATGTGTCCAGTCTGCAGGCCATGTGTCTCTAATAATGATTAATGTACAGACCACAAATTATCAAAATATCACCTACTAAATGTTCCAGGACTATATATTTTTAAAAAAAGACTGTAATTACTTAAAAGTACATGCATTTTAAGTCCATACTCTTTAACCAGATACTGAAAGTGTCAAAACAATACTAACATGAACCATAAAAAAAGACTAGATGAACTGTACAATCTTCATAAGACCTGAAAAAAAATTCAGGAATGTCTAAACAGAAGATAGGCAATGACATCACATTAATATGTATACAAAATTTTACTGACAATCAAAAGTGCTGATCTTAGGCCCCTGCTAACCAGACCTGGAACTGAGCTTTTCACATAAAATATCGTACCTTTCTTTCAAAAAATGAAAAATATCAAAATAATCCCATGACTTTGCATTATGGGAAAGTACCCCATTACACATAAAAGGCAAATCATTGGAATACACCCATGCCCTGGAAACCAAACGACTCATCTGATCCTGAAAGTGTGATTCAAACTAAAGGAGGAGCCACATTTTTTAAGAGAAACTCTGCATTGGTACACAGACGCCATGGATACAACTGCGTTTGGAAAATGGGTTCAAAGCATTAGGATTTCATGTGACGTGAACCAACAGTCCCCTGAATAACCGGTCTGAAAAAAAATCATCCTTCACTGTTCCAGTTATATAAATGTTATAGATCATAAGGATAAGCAAATGGAAACTGATACATAGATAATAGCTCACTGTAACGGACGTTGTGGTAAATGTTTAGACAATACTACAGCAGATAACTGTGCTGTAACATGGCAGAGTTTTGTTCTTAAACTGGTAAAATATAACAAATTCAGACTAGAAGTTAGAAAAAAACTAATCAGTATCAGATCCCCGTCCATGTAATCTGGATGGTCCTCGGCCTTCTGCTGAAAAGTGGGCTTTCTGTTAGATGACACTTATTGCTATGAACGCGATACCCTTCAGACACATTCTCCCACAGATGAGGCTGCCGCTCCCTCTTGCCCCAGGGGGGGCCTGCATATCTCCAGTCCTCACTCAGAGCCTCTGGGAATCGTGCGGTTGGAAGCGATTCAGTCGGTCGGGATCATTGGACGCTATGTGTGAAAAGTCTCGGAAGATATCCTGATAGGTTTCATCCCCTGCAAAATGGAATGAGACATCAGAGAGCGACATCAGCGACAGGATCCAGGCTGAAGCAGCTCACAGACAGTGATACTGCATGCACACAGAGAACTAAACACTGGCATTAAAAAATAATAAGCAAACCCCATTGTTTGCAACAGGCAGATGCACGCAGAAATTTAATTTAATGCATTAATATTTACAGAAAATCCTGTCATACCTTTGAGCAGATCAAAGCAGCTCAGGAAAGAAAAGCAGAGTTAAACTGTGCAAAAGATAAACCTAGCAGCCAGTGTAGCCTGAGCAAAACAGTGCAGCGGTGTTCATGTGCCAGATGCTGAGAAAGATGCAGGACTGAACCGAGAGAGCCCCCGAGATTCAAAAAAGGGATCTATGAGAACATGATGCCGTATCTGTACGAGTTTAATCAGCGGCATGGCTTAGTACACAGTAACAGACAGAAAAGAGGGAAAGGATGACTCACAAAAAGGTCACTTTTGTTATCAATCAAGTTGTATTTAAAGTGCATGTTCGACGTACAAAAATACAGGTGCAGTGGTCCAAGCATTCAGAAGAACCACAGGACAGAAAAGGCACGAAATCCCAAATAACGGATTGAGAAAAAGAGTGGAAAAGGAGGTGGGTGATTAGCAACAGAAAGTGGAATCAGTACACCAACCGCAAACAAGGTGCAGAGCTCGAGAGCTGTAGAATCAAAGCCTTTGTTATGGTATTTTGGTCACAGACACCCCTAACGAACATCTTACTATATACGGACGTCATCGATGTTCAGACTTCTGTTAAAAGCTGCTATTTTAACTTCAGTTGTCTTAGAAACACATACAGAGACAAGATGAGCCTATAATGTCTAAGCACAGCTGCTCTTTCTAAGGAACATTAACTGCACATCCCTGATCGCTACCAAGCTGTTAATAATACTCCAGCTACGCGGCACTGCCTGCTCTTACTAAGTACAACGGTTCACTGTGTTGGTACTGAAGAACGGGCTTCACTCCTAGTACTATAATACAACTGTCAGAGTGCTTTTCTTATACTTTGCTGTGTTGGTGCCAAATGATAAATGAAATACACTACATGACACTACAGACCGACCTGCACGCATCCCCACTGACACCACTCGCTTAACAATAGGAGGCGTGGCCTCGTATCATAAGGGACGCCTGCTCGTCACCTGACACCCTCAAAGCAATTATTTGTCGATATATATTTAAAATATATTTATATGCATCTACATATTTGTATTTTGGTAATTCAGTACAACATTCAGGAGTTCTAAATATGGCAGAAGTGTAACACCTCTTTTTTTCTATTGCTCAGCAAAGTGCAACATATTACATAATATACCTATGATAAGAATCCCATCATTTTTCTTTACAGCACTGCATATTTATCCTACGTATATTATATACACATATAACAGAGGCATCTCTCTCTAAATATATCCTTTCATGAATGACTATAGAATAAAAAGTTACCATTCTGAAAAGCTGTACACTTGAACAGTTCCAAACAATGAACACTGTGATAAAAGTTAAAGAAGAGGCTGCTATACTGTCCCCTACCAGTACATAAGTAAGAAGCCTGGACTTGGGATCTGTCCTATTACACTGGTCTAGTTCACCAAAACCCTTGCTCTTGCTGTAGACCTTCTTTCAAATTTCAGATGAAAGAAGCTCAGAGCTACTGCATATCTGCCACCTTGTGGTTATTGTTAGTATTACATGCCACTGTTCTGTTCTCCCTTCTGCCTATTCTGTTTTTAAAGTGGATTCTCCTTATATTTTTTTTTTTAGTCATCGGCAATGCAGGAATAATCTAATCCATTTTGGTAGCACTCACACTAGCAGATATAATCAATAATACAAGCAATCTGAACTGGCCAGTAGAGATAAAATGTAACGAATCAATGTCATCCATCACCAGCCATGTGTACTAGCGAGGGTCTTCAACCTATGCCATGTGGTATAGGGCAGGGCTGCTCGCTAGATGGGATGCCGGTAACTGCTATACAGTACTAAGAAATACTACTTGTCATTTACTACTAATTTCAGGACTCTGCCATAATCCTCCCAAATATTTCTGCAGAAAGCATAAATGTATGACTTATGCTTTCCTTATTATAAAAAATTAAATTTTAAGGGCTTCTTAAAAAATGTAGATATTTGTGTTAAAAAGGAGCAGAATTTTGTTAAATAATAAAACTATATTAAAAAAGTTAAGAGGAGTCAAAATAACATACACTAGTGATATTAAGACGTTGTGTACAAGAACCACAGAAGAAATGTGTGTGAGATCTGGAATACTGTGCATTCCCACAATGCAATGAAACTGCACTTCCATGCCCAGAAACATGAAGGAGGGAATAATCATTTGTTGTTGTGTCTGGTGATTCTTACTGGCTGTGGCCAGCTGACCTGAGAGACCTGACCCATTAGTATGAAGTGTGGATGAGGAACATGTTCCTGCTTGACTTGTTGACAGTATAGCTACTGCACACGCACACTGAAAGCCGACATGTGGGCTTCGGGCTTGACCGAAGGCTGCCTGCCAGCTACCACATGCCTGCCTGGGCTAGGAGTCCTCCAGCTGCAGGCTAATGAATTCTTGCATGCACTTCCTGTACTGCACTTCCGTGGGGCTGTTACTGTTATATTGACCTGACTGTCCATAGGGACCCTCTGCCTCCCGCATCTCCTCATTCATCTTGGCCAGACGGAGCCTGTGGGGGGGGGGGGGGGGGGGGGGACCCAAAAAGTCCCGCCGGACGGGGACGCCGGTGGCCCCGCGAGGCAAAACAAGGGGGGACC
>JAAGVU020000032.1:10497588-10511135 GCA_011763525.2 Mormyrus iriodes
CTTATCCGCGACTTCTACAAATTTATCCTGCAGAACAGCCCTCCTGCCCTTGCCTATGTCATTGGTGCCAACATGCAACATGTAAGACAGAGGGCGCCCCCTCCCTGCAGTAAGACATTTTACTTGTATCATTAATCACAGTGCAATGAAATTATAGGGTGACCTAAATCTAACAGCAGTTTACCTACAGAGCTGATCATCATACCAGGCACGTAATAATGAAAAGCTTGTTTTATTACTTCTGGAAAAGTTAAACATAATAAAGTTATAAATTAGGAACATAAAAGTATAAATGGAGTGCCTTATGGTACATTTAACCCTTTAAAGGGGTACAGTGTGAGCATAAAGAAAAACTACATATGTGAAAAACTGCGATGACAGAGAACAACACTATAGTTCTAAAAACAACATTTAAAATGTGTAAAACACCACAAGTTTGATAAATGGTAACACGAGTTCTCAGTACTATAAAATGGCAAATGAAAAATGCTGAAGTCCACACAATAAACTAGAAAAGATCCTCTCAGAACAACAACAATGAATTCCCTGGACCCCATCTAATCCCTACTCCCTCTGCACCCCCAACCTATACATTTTCCAGAATTACTGGGTGGATCAATTGGAAATGTTAAAGCCCATAAATGTATTTTAACCCAAATGTTCTGAGTCCTAGCCGTGACATATAACTCTGAAACCACAATTACTCCACTTACCTGCCACTTTGCAGTCTTTCCCAACCAATTAGGTGGTTAACTGTATTTCTTCGTGTATGTCTTAATGTCCTTAAAATGTCATTTATGGCATATGTCTAAGTACTGAAATTCTATTCTTTTCTTACTTTTAATTACTTTCGCATTTGCACTTTGACCAAGGTTTCCCACAACATGACAGTATGAACCGTAACAGATATGCCAATAGTATGAAGTAGGGTGTATGTGAAATCTGTATGATGACCCATATCCCAAACTTTAAAACTAAACACTAACAAAAAAAAGTTGTTATATGAGCGTTTTAACTTTGGAAACAAACGTACATATTTATTTTAATGCTAGACTAATTATGAAGAGCATCCATTCAAATGAAAAAGAAGCTGACAAAATATAATTACGTGTTCCCTGGACGGCCCTGTCACCCCCCAGCCCCCAATCAGCACTCCTCCCACACCCCCTAGCCTCAATCTCCAGGCCTCCGACAGCAGGACGGGGCAGTATCTAATCTATTGTCAAGTTACCGGTATCAGCAATATTAGACAAAAATACACTGGTTACTGGTACCAGTCAACGTTACCACATTGGTGCTCCACTAACAATATGACCGTTACTGAAATGGGACTGTCACATCACCCACAGAAAGGGGTACACACCTGGTTTTTAACAAAAAACTCAGTTTTAAATGCAACAAATGCCAAACAAACTTAAACCTCATCTACTTCAGCTTCATGGTGAGGGTTGTGCATCTACATAAACTTAAACCTCATAACTCCTGTTTTTCTGCCCCCTCTTCCTGTAACATGGTGTAACACAGTCCTGCCACAATAGGCAGGTTGGTGTGTGTGGGAGGGATGCACTGTGTGGCTGGATCAGGGTGTGCTGGTGGGCACAGAGGTGCTGCCTACCTGCTAACTGAATATAATCAGAGCTGTGCTGCTGTGCGGCTGGATCAGGGTGTGCTGGTGGGCACAGAGGTGCCGCCTACCTGCTAAATGAATATAATCAGAGCTGTGCTGCTGTGCTGTGCGGCTGGATCAGGTGTGCTGGTGGGCACAGCAGTCCTGCTTACCTGCCCCCCCAGTTGCTTCATGAGCGGCTGCAAATCGCTGAACAGGTCATAGCCTTGGTGGAAGAAGGTAAGGTGGGCGTACATGAACGACAGCATCTGAAATGAAGAGGGCATATTGCAGGAGGCTGGTCTGCACTGGCCAGACCCCCAGAGCTGCCCCGTCCTCTGGCGACATGCAGGGTGTCCAGCGTCTTCAGTTGATTGAGCACAGGCTTTGAGCACAAATTTGCCTACTCACCGATTTGAGGATTTCAGACCTTTTCTTAGACTGCAGGACATTGATCTGAGAAGGAAGGTCAGACATGGGTAACATTCATCTTTTGCTCACTTCACAATGACACTGCAGTAACAATATGCAAAGGTACCACACGTGAGCATTGCCACCTGCTAACCTCACATTTCCAACACGTGGCTTGTCGTCCCGCACAAGGAATGGAACAGGAAGCTGTTGGGACCTTAGGAGTTTGGCTGTCTCCACAATGCAGCCATGAAGAATATGATTACTCGACTGCATATTGCTACTATACATCATAGCCAGAATTCACAGAAAATGTCACTGCATGTTAAATCCAGCATGGAATCTGATAACAAAGGGCATGCCAATCCTGCAGGAGCTCAGTAAGTCAGCAGCACTCAGCTGGAGAATGACATGATACAAGAACTTTAAATCAGCCCATTTCTCATTAAAACTATTTATCCAACTTGCCAGTCAGGTTAACAGAAGGTGTAATAAATCTCAGGGAGGGGAACTCTGTCCGTGACACTCCCACTATGCAGCATGTGCAGATCCCCTTTTTCACCACCAGGGGGTGCAAACAACCAGCTCTTTTTGGACTGTCAAAGGCAGAAACGTTCCTCCCGTCCCACACACACTAAGCTTGTGACTGCTGGAATTATAAAAACCATAAATAGGAGGAGGCTGCAGGCAATGTGCGCTCCAGGGTCAAACAACCTGATGGATATTGTACTACGTCAGTCATTCATGACAAACTAAGGTATTCCATTAACTTCTTACCTAACTATTAATAGCTGCCCTTATTTTCATTGCTAAAAAAGGAAACATTGGGGCCGCCCAGCCCCTTAAAGACGTTTATATGAAAAGAAAAAAAAAAAAAAGACATTTATATGCACGTGAGGGGTGGAGAGCAGGGAGCAGATACAGGCAGTAACGGACTTTAATTAACAATCACACTTCCTCTTTCAATGTGCGTGTTACTGCTTTCATTAGTCACAATGCTGCTGTGCAAAAGAGGATCCTTTGCTTATAAACATTCTGTTGTTTATTTCCACTATAGTCTTTCCGTTTTTTTCTTTAGACATTTTCCGAAAGGCAGAAAAAGCCTTTCCTGGCAGAACAGAACACGAATCTTCAAAAGGTGAGCAGGACAAACGGGCCGACGTCACCCTCACCCCGCTGCAATCCGCTAGGGCTGCAGCCTGGATGACTCATTATAGTGGGACCGGTGCTAACCGTAACCACGACGACAGGTTAAACCCTCGCACAATCCAGCTGGGTCAAAGGGAATCTTACTGTACTGTATGATAGAGATTCAGGTTAAATTGAAAAGCAGATGGAGCAAGCAGCCCGCATGTTCTCTGCATTTCACAGAGAAGCAGCGGACAGGTGAGGGGGAAGTAAGATACGGGGAGCGGGGAACAGGACAGGGTCCTAAGGGAGGGGTAGAGGACCTATGTGAACATTGAACATTACGCTCTCATACATAGCCCCAATGCCCCTCTAAGCTAGACCGGCGGAGGACATATACCTGCACGCAGCTTTATTCACTCTTAAACAGGTTTACTGCCGGAAAAGTGCCACAGGGAAAAGTATTTACCCTAGGACTCATTACTGCAGTTTCCACTGGATTGGAGAACTGCTTTTGAGCTCTAGGAAAAAGGATGCCAGGTTTAACGGCTTCTTTCATTATGCACCAGGTAAAGAATCAGGCGTGAAGAAGGGCCTCCCGGCCGGGGACCTGAGCCCAGCCCGAGGTACAAACTGGTGTGGAGAGGTTGTGTGGCCTGGTGTGCTGGCACCTGCAGGACATAGTCCAGGACCACATGGCGGAAGCACTTGCGGGTGGCAGTCAGGATTCCGGTGGCCTCGTCCACCTCGTGTTGCTTATTGCGTGCGGCTTGCGCGTTCCTGGCCAGGGCCGCCTCCTTCTCCTCGCTCACCTTGTCAAACTGCTTCTTCGACTCTTTGAACTTCCTGAGGTCCCTGCAATGGAACCAATGTGCTCCATTCAAGGCACGACACACCTGTTTTGGGAACGCTCACTATTCAGCAGCACAATACAGCCAGCAGCACCTAGCTGTTAGCACGGTGTGGTGCGAGATGAAGCACAACGGCCTGTTTGCTCAAATGAGAAGTGACAGTGGTTAGGGCACCAGGGAGGTTTCCCCTTTATTTGAGTGAACCCTGGTACAGACACGTGACGCCTCTCTGCAAGATAACCTGCTTGGGCTCTACTTTCCGTTTAATACGCCAAGAAAATCTGTTTGGTTCAGCTGGATTCCAGCCATTACAATCAAAATAGATCCGCTACCTAGAAGATGCCTGAGAAAAAAAGAGCTACTTAAGCTGACAGGTAGACAGTTATTTTACTTACTCTTTCATAAATATCTGAAGTTGGGACTTGACAGACCTCTGGGCTTGGTCAAATAAAATCTGAGGAAGGACACAGATCCATGTAAGCCAGTTTACTTGTTCCCGTTCTCTAGAGCAGACATACTGGATACATGCAGCTGCTCAGGTAAACAATATCGCAAAGGCGGATGGGATTCTCAAATTCTCTCCCAGCATGCACCTCCACACCGATGACTGACAAGCCCTGCTAAGACCACTTCAAATGAGCCAAGATCAGCTTCTTATAGGCAGGTTTGGCCTAATGCAAATATTGGAAAAGGGACTGAAAGAACACATTTGCTTACCGTGTGGTAGTTGATCATCTCCTGCAGGCTTTCTGCAAACTTGGTCAGACTTGACTTGGAGGGGGGAATAGAACAAAGAGTTTGAGAATGTTTGGGAAAATCCCAAAAATCCTAAATACAACCTGTAATACATGGCCCAGTAAGCTGTAATCCCACATGCATAAACAGGGTTTAAAATAATCATTATATTCCTATGAAGGGTCACCAGTAATGACTGCTAGTTTGTTCCCAGGAGAGATGCTGCTCTTGAACCAATGAGGGGCTTAAGCTGAACTGCTGCTGTATGTAAATGAATGACGAGCACATGCAGCGCGAGGCTGGAGCACAGTGCCGTCTCACCTCGATGACATCATCTTTGGAGGACTGCTGGGCCAGCTCCCGGATGCCATTAACAAACTGCCTGTTGGCAGTGTTGTACGCCTTTCCAGCATCGATCATTCCGATGCACAACTTCACCAGCTGACAAAAGCAGAGAGAAGACAGGCTTCAGACATTCTGCACTAGTCAGTACCATGTTAAGTAACTGAAAAATAGTTTTTGGTTAATCTTCCTCTGACATCCTGGAACCTCGACTCTTTAGACATGAGGTGAACTTTACAGCTCAGTTCGGATTTCCTTGCACATAATCACAAACTATCGGACCCCCTGAACATGTGAAGAGGCTGCGGTCCAAGCGCATTACTGCATTTCATTCTCTTCTTGTGTGGGAAAAGCACTCTGCTCACTTTTACAAGACAGTCTGTAATACTCTGCCGTTTGCCTTGCACTTGGATTTCGATCATGAAATCAATTCAGACACGGCCAAACTAAATAGTGAAACACAATCCTAGATAACTTAATGGCCTGCAATATATTTACTTGATTTGTTAGGAGAGACTTAATACTGGTTTAATAAAACGAACACTGCAGTCTCCACACTGCTTCCTGAACAGAGCCTCTCACTTAAAGGCGAATGATCCAGGGCCTGCTGCCGCATCCAGCCCCCGGGTCAGCGCTTGGAATGTGGGGGGGGGGGCTCAATAATTCATCCCAGCTGACTTTCCTCCCACCACCAGTGATTCAGTTGTGAACTCACCTTGTCCAGCTTGGATTCCAGCTCACAGACATCCCCCTCCACCTCTTCTATACTGGCCCTATCAGATGAGAGACAGCCATCAGCCATCAAACAGTCATGATAACACAGGATAAGGTTTCTCAGGGATGAAAGCCTCACTGTGCTTGGGTGTGGAAACGCTGGCCTGCTTTCTCACAGTCACACTGGCTGAGCAACATCCTCACAGCCTTTATGGAAAGAACCTGTCTGCATTCTCACCCAGCCAGAGCACATCGCAAAAACCAGCATAGGTCTTGCTCAGGATACACCTGCAGGCTCATTTGGGCTGCTTGTCTCTGTGTACCCATGTGGTAACAAGCCCAGCTTGGTGACAGAAATGCTGTATTGTGGAGTCACAGCAAAGACAAGGCAAAAACAGCACGGGGCAAAACTGCATCTAAGAGGAGATGCTAGCCCAAGGTTCTCCCTCCAACAGACAGCAGAGGGAGCTATGAGGATTGAGGACTGGTGTGCTGTCAGTAGGATAATGACTAAGCAGCTGATGGCGACATAGGCCTTCACTGAGATACTGAGAGTGAATTCCAGCAGGGAGTAATAAGCAGATGCAAACAATCCCATTAATATCCAGTGCCAGTTCAAAGTAATTTCTCTGAAGTCTATTTCATAAAGACATTAAATAATCTGTAATAGTTGTACCAAAACAAAGTCTTGTTGCCTCCAAAGCATTTTTTAAATCACAGCTGAAAGTACAATGTGACATATTACTTCAATTTCAATGTAATCTAGAATAACAATAAGTATATACTGGAAGCATACTGTCAGTATTTGTTATGCAGCTTATTCATGAGTCACTGTTCTACAGCAGTACCTGTACCTGCAAAGGTAAATATAACTAGTCAAATTCTTCCGTCCAAACTGGCAACAGTACTATACAACAAAGTGATAACACAGGAGTTTGGACGTGAGCATTAGCTACATTCTAGATATTGAAAAGAAGTTGTCAACCCATATAAACAAAAAGTGTGACAATCTGACGGGGTTGATGTAAATCTAAGATTTGACAGTGCAGAACCCAGCAGCAGGCAGATGGCTTAATGCCTCAAGGCATCTGCATGGCATCAGGGGTTGGCAAAGGAAGCTGTGTGCTGCCACCTGCTGCACCGGAAAGGCAGTCTGACCCAGAGCAGGGCCCTCAGGTCCACATACACTCAGCCAGTGCTTACAGGGAAAGACAGACTGACCCAGAGCAGGGCCCTCAGGTCCACATCCACTCAGCCAGTGCTTACAGGGAAAGGGAGACCAAATGTGGTAGGATTCTTTCCCCCTTTCCCCCATGAATCTGCTTCAACGGTAGGACTTCCTCTTTTTCCCTAAAACTATCTACAAGGGGTATAAACATGCATCGTGATGAATCAAATATTACGGTGGCAATGAGGGTATAATGAAGATCAATATAAATCATGATAAAGTGTGGTATAATGAAGATGCTCCTACTTCCTTGTTGTGAGCTCTCATAGTCACCTGCTGCAGGTAGACACACAAAGTAGCAATGCTGGCATACAGATTTCCAAAACATAGTATGGCAGGGTTAAGTTCATTAATACTCATAAAGGAAGCGCTATATGATAATTGTTGCACTACAATGCTTTTGGGGAAATCGTCCCTGTATTGTAGTGCAGAACTCTTTCTCGAATGGTTAAGATAATCTTTGATGCTTTTGGGAAATGCTTCTGTTCAGGACAAAAATGTTGTTCTTTTTTTGCAAGCTACGATAACAATGGTCAAGACCACAATGCAGTTAACTAGCTAACTGAGTAAAACGTAATGTTAGCCTTAGAGATGCACAACATATTGGTTGATATATCGGTACTGGCCGATAATAGTTAAAACCTGGATGGGATGCCAGTCTATCACAGGGCACAGGGCAGGGGTACACCTTGGATGGGATGCCAATCCATCACAGGGCACAGGGCAGGGGTACACCCTGGACGTGATGCCAGTCCATCACAGGGCACAGGGCAAGGTTACACCCTGGACGCGATGCCAATCCATCAAAAGGCACAGGGCAGGGGACACCCTGTACGGGATGCCAGTCCATCACAGGGCAGGGGTACACTCTGGATGGGATACCAGTCCATCACAGGGCACAGAGAAGGGGTACACCCTGGACGGAATGCCAGTCCATCACAGGGCATAGGGCAGGGGTACACCCAGGACGGGATGCCAGTCTATCACAGGACATAGGGCAGGGGTAGACCCTGGACAGGATGCCAGTCCATCACAGGGCATAGGGCAGGGGTACACCCTGGACGGGATGCCAGTCCATCACAGGGCATAGGGCAGGGGTACACCCTGGACGGGATGCCAATCCATCACAGGTCATAGGCAGGGGTACACCCTGGTTGGGATACCAGTCCATCACAGGGCATAGGGCAGGTTTACACCCTGGACCGGATGCCAGTCCATCACAGGGCACAGGGCAGGTTTACACCCTGGACCGGATGCCAGTCCATCACAGGGCATAGGGCAGGTTTACACCCTGGATGGGATGCCAGTCCATCACAGGGCATAGGGCAGGGGTACACCCTTGACGGGATGCCAGTCCATCACAGGGCATAGGGCAGGGGTACACCCTTGACGGGATGCCAGTCTATCACAGGACATAGGGCAGTTAGTATAATGAGTCTTTGGACTGCAGGAAAAAACCTACACAGCATGAGAACATGCAAATTCACACTGAGATCCCTAGAAAAGTTTCCTCTGAAGATCCCACTCCCAAAGGGTCTTTTGTTAAGGGCATAACAAAAGAGAGATGAGCAACGTCGATCAGGACACTGGAGCCCTGATAATCTAATGAGGGATTTCCCAATATCAGTGCAAGCATCTGGACTGCTTTAGTGCACTTCTCAGAACCTGGGAACGGGAATAAAGCATCAGGATGGGTGTGCCTGCATGGTGCCACTGAGGCGGGTGTGTTTAGGCTGGGAAGCAGAGATATTCTCAAGCTTGTTCCTTGAATTTGATTGCAGCTGAGCTCTGGATGAATGATGTTTATGTCTAGTTGGTGTTAAATTCTAATCACCTGGACTGATAGAAAAACACATTTTTAGTAAGTCATTAAAAAAAAACTAAAAACTAGAACTAGGTATGTGTACAGTTTCAATTTTCTGCCCAAAGTTGGTGGATTTTGCTGAACTGTCAAAAAAAAAGTAAAAAAAAAAAAAAAATGCAGCAAAAAACTGTCAAAACTGCACATCTAACATCATGACAGCCACATTACCGCAGCTGTGATTCACAGTTACCACAAAGGCAGAAGAAACAGGAAACCATTCAAGAGACTGAGAACCATGGAACCTGGAAGTATGTCTGAGCCATAATTCATCAGGTCTGGCTGCAACAGATGACTTGAGATGGTTGATATAAAACTCGACCTTCATCTCAAGTCTTGGATGAATAAAAAGAATTAGCCTATCATGAGAAGAAAAAACAGCAAAGAAAAAAAAAAGTCATACAGAAGACCCTGCAAATCCTCCTGAAGTTCTCAGCCAGGTCTCTGATCATTTGTCAGAAACAAAATAGATGCTTCCCTGATTTCATGTATATGCTATGGCTGCTGACACAACAATTGACACCATGGTTTTATGAAAGAGCAAATCACATGTTCTCTGAAGAACAGCCTCACAGAACCTCCAGTTTAGGGAGGCTTAGCTTCCATAAATGCCTTCAGTCATTAAACCCAGCACAATAAGCTGTCACCTCCCATTCACATGTAAATCGAATATGACTGAGCACACACATGAAGATGGGTGGAGTGTGACTTGATTCTAAATCCACAGAATCACTTTCATTTAATTATTTGTAAAGGGAGTCCCAGTAAATCTCTGAAATAAATGAGCTGAGGCAGCATGTAGCACAATGGCTATGAATGAATGGCCATTCCATCTCCTGTGTACTCAAGGATGTCCTCTAGATTCATGGCCACCACTACGGACCATTTACTGCTCACAGACAGAGGCAGCACTCTGTGAGACTCATTCGGCATCAGCACCCGCCCAGAAATGTGAAATTCACAAAGAACTGGTTGCTCCAGTTCACTCCATAATGAATTCCACATTCTCAAAGCATTTTATTGGCAGGAAAAAAAGAACCTAAATCAAAGTTAAGTTTGATCTTCCTGCGTCAACAACTGGTAATTAAAACAGTTGTTCACCTGCCCCTTCCAGGCGTGGCAATTGTTCAGTGAGGTAAGCATTGTCTAGTACACAAAGTACCGATGACACAACACTGAACCCTGTCGAATATTATCACTCTTACAAGAAGCCCTGAAATTGCACCACATGACCTGCAGGTAA
This sequence comes from Mormyrus iriodes, assembly GCA_011763525.2. Classification (NCBI taxonomy): domain Eukaryota; kingdom Metazoa; phylum Chordata; class Actinopteri; order Osteoglossiformes; family Mormyridae; genus Mormyrus; species Mormyrus iriodes. The sequence goes on from JAAGVU020000032.1 coordinate 10,507,708, forward strand.
CCTCAAAATGTGAATTCATCAATCACTGAGCCACCACTAACAGGGATGACAACTTCAGTGCTTCTCAGCATAGATTGTCCAACTGATAAAACACCTAAAGCTGTGTTGTTGAAGATTTTGGCCGATAACGATATACAGAGTGGCCAAATATTCAGCCAGAATTATGCCAGAAGCTTGCTAATGGCCACCAAAAGATTCTAGTTGATACTCGTATGTAAACTTGAGACCACAACTAAAATGTGTTTTTGTAAAGAAAGCGCCATCTCATGGTAACACCCTGCAAGTGAATGAATGGGCGGGTTTACACCAGAATTTAGGCACACCCCCAGAAAGAGGGGGGTTATTCCCTTTGGCTGGCTTTTGGCAGGCAGCCGGCTTGGAGGGGAAAATTGAGGTGGCTACATCTGTACAGTATTTTTTTCTATCATCACTGACACTAATAGCCGATGTGTTTCTATCTGATATTACCATTTTTGATAACCAGCTAACCTCTGAACTCTACAATCCTGTTGTCAAACTGATTGTTATTTCTTAAGATACCATGTGCATCATTTAATGTTCGCTGATGTCTCACTACCTACTAGCGCTGAACTGGAAAACTGTAGCAAGGAGCTGAGTAGTGACAAAATCCCTCATCCTTCACTACGGAAAATGGCGCATCATCCAATGCAATCGTCTCCATTATTTTAGACATTATGTCTTTAGCTCTGCTGCTGTTTTGAATATTGTGTAAAAACTAAGTATCAGCAGGCAATATCGCCTAAGATTGACACATTAAATGGATGCCGATATCTTGATTTTTAGTGAACACTGGCTGATAACAATATGTTAACCAATGTATCCTCTAGTGCTATCCCACACTCTCCTCTCTTCAACCTGAACTGAGATGGGGTGACAATGATTACACTATCTTCAAGTCCATCAACATTCAGGACCTCACTGATGGAGGCACTGTCATCTTGGAAGGCTCCATTCCCATAAAGGAAGAAATGCTTCACTGCAGCATGGCCACGCTAAATCAGGATTACTCTGTATTCACTGATGTCCATTCACTGCACTCATTTAGACATGCTACCTAAACCCTGCCAGAAGATGCACCCAAAGCCCCAATAGCTGCCAGAAGCCTTCCCCATGGGAGAGGAGCTCTCCAGCCGGCATGGTACCTTTGGCTCGAGCTTCCATGCACTCGCCTGCAGGTTTATAACAGCGTGACTCATCTGACCATATGACATTTTTCCACTTGCCTGAGCTCTTAGCAGTACTTCACACACAGAAGTGCATTTTTAGAAGGAGGGTAACCCAAAAGCACCAAAAACAGCCCCAGGTTAACATTCACAGTCAGCTTCTCGACCCGTTTTTTCCTGGCACAATGAACCAATCACAGCAGAGTATGAGGAGTTTGCACTTTTGTTCGCAGGTTATTATTTCTCATGAAGCAAGCTGAGCAGTCTGTCACCAAAGCTTCTGGCAAACACACTCCAACAAGCAGACCCCTCTCAGCACCACGGCTTATACTAAGTATCTGGCCCAGCAGTATCATTAAATATCATAAGTGTATTCCCCAAATGGGGAATACATATGTTTTTGGAACCGGTTCACCGCTGCCACTGCCACAGACACTTTCATGTTATGATGATAACTCAAAATCCATTTCATGGATCAATTTCAAACTTTTCAGAGGCATTGAATGGGTGATGCACTAGAAAACTGAAAAAAAAATTGAAACAGACTGCCCTAAAATTGAAGTACTGCAGCATAGTAATGGCAAAGGAAGGGCAGTTTTGACACTTGATACCATGATGATGATAACTCAAAAAATATTTGACAGTTTTTTTCAGACCTTTCAGAGGCATTGGTGCCAAACTGGAACTGATCAAATTTTGAGATTGATTATCCCAAAACTGAAGCAACGCTGCTTAGTGGCAGCAAAGGGAAAGGTGAAAGCAGCTAACATTTGACCTTGTGAATATGCTAAGTTATAAGAGACCAAACGGATATACCACATTCTACATACTTTTGTCTTAAAAGCCCAAATTTAATTAAATTCCCCCATGATAAATTTCGCCACAAGTCCCCCATGACTGGTATCGATAGAAATTGAGCAGGGGGTCTGGTGATAAAAAATAAAATATGAACTTTATTTTAGAATATTGAGAAAATCTCATGTCCCACAGATTGAGAACCACTGACCTGTCAAATACTTTTTGAGTCATTGCAGTAACAACATCAAGTGTCTGAGGCTGCCTATCTGTCTGTATCACTATGCAGCGCTGCTTTAATTTTGTTGCACTTTGCCTCAAAATTTGATCAGGTCCAGATCTTCACCTTTACTACAAGTCTGCAAAGTTTGAAAAACATATGTCAATTTTTTTTGAGTTATCACACTAACCAGTTCAAATGTCTGAAACTACCCTTTTTTTGCTATCACTATTAGGTCCAGATCTTCACCCATACAATGTGCCTGCAAAGTTTGAAAAAGATCTGTAAAATACTTTTAAAGTTACTGTGTTCACAAGTCCAAGTGTCTTCTACAGCTGCCATTTCCTTCCTTTGCAGCCACACAACGCTGCTTCATTTTTGTAGGAATTCGTCTCAAAATGAAATCAGATGAAGATTTTAAACAATAATAATGTTTTTGTGAAGCAACAAGTGACTTATCACAGTTACAAGGTCACACTGCTTTTACCCTTCCCTTCCCTATTTCCTGTTTAGGGAACACAAACATGAGTCTGCTAAGCTAGGTATTTTTTTCCCATATGCAGCTTCAGATACATTATAACATGATGGAAAAAAATGCAAAATGCTGTGGACAGCATTCTATCACTACAGGAACATGATGAAACATAATACAAGTCATATAAGTAACAAGATGGGTCACACTGCAACTTCATACCTCCACAGTTGGGGTTCCTGGCTATGTCTGTGGAGTTTCATTTTCTTGGCCCATTTAGTTAGAATATTTGGCATCTCTAAATAATTAGAGCTGTATCAATACTGCAATTTACAATTAATCATTATATCGTGATTCAGTTTGTCACAAATTTTTCAGCAATATTTTGAACCTTTGAATTGAATTATTACAGTACCGTTTCACACCGGCAGATGTAGAGTAGAATGTTTTATTTTACAAACATTTTTCCAACATCTGCTGATTAAAAATTATTGGTGTAAGGGATTTTGGTTGATCCACGACATTGTTAGGTTTGTTATAAAAATTATTTGATTACTGAATATTTAGCTGAAACTTGATAAGAATCCATTCATCTTCCTTTAGCACTTATTCAGCATAGGCTAACAGTAAGCCTAGAACCTATCCTAAGAAGCACAGGCCAGGAGGCAGGGGAAATAAGGACAAACAAACACACACACACACACACACACACACACACACACACACACACACACACACACACACACACACACACACA
>JAAGVU020000032.1:10515743-10531945 GCA_011763525.2 Mormyrus iriodes
AGCTGGAAGAGTTTGTTGGCAGGATGAGAGGAGTCCCTAAGAATGCTGCGTGCTCTGCGTAGACATCTCTTCTTGTGTACATCCTCAATGGCAGGAAGTGGAGTCCCTGTGATGCGTTTGGGTGGTTTTCACCACCCGCTGCAGTGCCTTGTGGTAAGCAACAGAGCAATTCCCATACCAGGCTGTGACACAGTTGGTCAGAATGCTCTCTATCTTTGCGGTAACACAGTAAAAAATGTGGCTCTTGGTCTCTGACTGGTTGGCCACCCCGGCTCTAGTAATTAGTACTTTTATAGGAGGTGCCATTACTCTGGTAATCAGTACTTTCACAAGAGGAGTCTGACACCCAATAGCCAGTACCTCCGCAAAAGGAGTTGTTCCCCTAGTAACCAGAACCTTCACAGGAGTCATCCTAGGAAACATCTGACCTTTATTCATTCATCATTCATCTTCCCATTGAGGTAGATAAGTAGGTAACACTGCAGGTTAGGAGTCTGTGCTCATGTCTGGAAGGTTGCTGGCTTGAATCCCATGGCTGGCAGAGTTAGGTTATGGAGCAAATTCTTAGCCTAAAAAAATGCTCTGCAACACTGTTCTAATAGCTGATTCTGAGCTGTGACTAGAAGCTTCACTCTCGCTGTATATATGTGTGCCTCATAGTAGAACAAGATGGGATATAGATAGGTATACCTGAGTTTTCACCTATGTACTTGTACAATAGTGAATCAAGGATCAACTGCATCATATCCCCCTCCCAACCAGGAGGAAACCATTTTATAACACTTTTATTAATGGAGACAAAAAATACACACATCCTATAGTTTAGGAACATGCCAAATTAACAAGCAAAAATAGAAGCGATAAATATCTCAATCATTTTAGAAAACAGGACCACAAGATAATCATTCTTAAACTTTCTTCTGTAGAGAAAGAAATACATCATGGGGTCAAACAAGCAAGGCAAACTCATGTCTACCGAATGCCAAACGGGGGTTAAATATTCTTTTGTTAATTTTTTGATAATTATGTCCATTGCACTTGCTCGTCAGGGATTTTAAATTTAATGTTATTCTTCTGAACTTATGAATTGACTCATCATTGTCCCGAGGTTCCTCTTAAAGGTACGACTTTGGTAACATCCAACGGCCACCAGAAGTAACATCAGGTATAAGGATGCAAGTATATCAGCCTCAAAAAACCATCTGCCTTAAGCATCTTCATTCCCAAACTACGGATACATCTCTTTCAGATTTATGTAGCCAATGTGATATTTACTATACAATGAGTGCAAGCATTTTTATGTTCTATCTAGGTAATATTACTTAGAATAACGTAACAATATCCTCTCTTTAAGACTAACAAAATTTTAAATTTGTTACATCTGCGCACAGAACCTGTGTAGCATTCTGAACTCCATATTCCATGAGGTCCCTCTCCTGGTTTTTTGTGTATATAAAAGTGATCAGTCACCAAGTTTGTAAGATGAGAACTAAAGTAAAATTCCCGTATGTTTTACCTTTTGCTATATATACAATCGGCCCTCCATATCCATGGATTCAACCATCCATGGATTCAACCTACTGCGAATCAAAAATATTCAGAAAAAAAATGAAGTTCCAAAAAGCAAAATTTGAATTTGCCATGCACAGAGCACTACGCTGAATCCACACAAATGAAGTGGTGTGTAATTTAGGCTGTTGCTGTTAGTGTTAACACATTGTATGCGTGTGTGAGAGAGGAGAGCGAGAGAATTAATTTATATTTTCTGTTTATATTTTCTAAATGTATTATCGTGGTGTAACAACTATTTGCATTGTTTTAAGTATTATGAGTAATCTAGGGATGTTTTAAAGTATACGGGAGGATGTGTGTAGCTTATATGCAAATACTACACTATCTGCAGATTTTGGTATCCACGGGAGGCCCTGGAACCAATCCCACGTGGATGCTGAGGGCCGACTGCACCGTCATAATTTCTGCTGATCTGTGAAAAAAACGAACTTTGGCTACAAAATAAGAAAGGGTATGAAGACTCCAAAAGGAGACAATTTATAAAACAAATGTATTCTAAACATGGACAATGGTAAACTTATGCAAACTCCCCTTAAGCAAATACAATCTTGCATTGAAAAGAATAATTAAAGAATACAATTTACAGGAAAACGATACTAGTAGCATTCCATCATTTCACAAAAATCAATCTCATCAGTAGTTCAAGCAATTTCGGGGTGCAAGTCCCTAATGCCTTCTCATAAATTTGGAAAGCTGACATAGCATTAATTCAGTGTAAAACACTGGAAATTATGGCCACCCTTTGGGATGATGCATGTCACAGGGTTTGTACAGGACATTTTTAAATGAAACATAGCTTTTTTGCAACAATAGCCAATTTGTATTTAAAGTACATTTACCAAAACGTAAATATTCAAAAGTAGAACAAGCCTACATAATTTATGTAAAACTGCAGAATAGCGGTTCTTTGTAATTCAGTACATCAAGCTAATTTTTAAAATGCGTGTTAAGTGGAGAAATAAAATGATGATTTATTACTTTTCCAAGAGGCTTTGGCCTGCGAAGTTTAAGAAGTGGCCTGTTTACAATGAAAAAGAAAAATGAAATCTCATTAAAGAAAGTAATGAAGAAAGCTTATCTAAACACACAGAAAGAACATTTCAGGTGGAAAAAAAGTCACAAATGGTGGTTGTGATGGTTACAGGGTAGGCATCAAGAAAAGAAAAAAAAAATAATCGAACACCCAACCCCCCCAGTTTGTTGGTTTGCTTGGCCTTGTCGAGCAGCTCCAGGTCTTCAGAAGGCAGAGAGAAACAATTGCTGATAAAAGTCCACTATAGGTCATCAGGTTTCACATTTCCTGACAATACGGGGACGACTCTTGGCAACAGAAGAAATACCAGTCGGGTCGATATGCTTTCACTTGACGGTTGTTCATGAAAACAAAACGCAGATGGCAGAGTTGTGAAGCGGTGTGTTCTTTGACCAGCTCTGAAGCAATTACTGGTGTCTTAATGTTTCACAAAGCTGAGTTCAGGACTCGGCAGAGCAAGCCATCTTCTAGGACTCTAGACTGTCAGCTGGAACACATCGGGGCAAGAGTGCATCACAATTTAAATCCTATGATATACAACAAGAACACATTTCTCTCAAGTATACATATCAGTCTTGTCTTCTGTTAATCATACAACAAACTCTAATACGTGAACCTTCAGCTCCTATACTCAGGTGCACTGGAACACCAACTTAATTACCTGTGTAAAGTATGGACAGGTGTACAGTCAGTTACATCTGGGTTATATGATTCAGAGCTTACACTTTGAGATAGCATGCCACACAGAAAAGCCAACTGGTCTTATCCGAATTATGAAGACATTATACAGAAAAGCCAGTTATAGTTCCTCAGTACATATTAGGGTTCAACTTACCATCTTGTGGGGGGTCTACATTGATGTCTTCAGGCTCTGTGTCATCCTTCATTTCCTCATCTTCATCCTCATCTTCTTCTAACTCGCTGGCGATAAGTTGCCTGGCCAGTTTAATGTTCAGCCCTTCATTGTAGTGCATTTTCCTCATCATCCGAAATTGCTTCTTTTTCTCTGAGGAACAAACACTGATTTACTAGGTAAGCTCAGAAGTGAATTCACAGGAAGAAAGCCCACACACCACACCGATTCCACATATTCATTGGGATGACAACTTTTCCGTCTTGTGGTGGATTTTCATTCACACCAAGCAAACAAATTTAATACTGACTGACATTAACCTCATTAAGTTTCCAAGACAACTCCAGTATTCAATGGCAACCACTAGTCAACACTCAAGATTCCAATCTTGTACAAGATTCTCAATTCAATAATCAACTGATAAGGTATAGTTAATACAACCAAGACAACCAATCAACCTTATTAATCTGGACTACAATGGTGATATGGACTTTTTGACCAAGTAATGTGGCTGTAATGCTTCAAAAATCAATCAGGAGGGCTACAAAATGAAACAAGTACGAATGACAAAAAAACATAACTTTTAACAAGCAGGAACACACAGCCCCTTTTCCACTATGGACGTGTCCATTTAACACCAGAAATGGGCAATTTGCTCACATTAAGACATTTGACTACAGATTACATCAGTGGAACAAACTGCAAAAAACCAGCCCACTCTGCAATGCTAATGACTGACAAGAAGCAGACAGATACTCACAGAAGGGTCAGTCCATTTTAATTCAACAAATGACCTTTGCAAAAAGTTTTTTTTTTTTTGGAAATTTGTTTAATTAAAATGGATTTACTATTAATTGATTTGTGTATATCCCTGTAAAAAAACTTAAAAACAAAGTCAATGTTTTGTGAGAAGACCTGGGAGTACAGACAGATATTCTGCAGAACTGGATTTATGCATTTAAAGGGCACAAGGGCACCCTTCTGACAGCAACGTACATATACCATGTTCAGTCAGACCAGGCTACGGTTTCCCTATTACAGAGCATATCACCTCTGTATGGAAAAATACAGAACAACACAGGCACAATGCTGCCTTCAATGTGGGAACTCAAAAAGAAAAGCAGCCCCTTGGATTACCATGCCACTCAGGGTGGAAAAGGAAAACATCATGGGCAGTTTTTACATTAAGTTCAGAAACAGACAGAGTTTGGGAAGACCAGAGGTGCCCTACTCTCTCCTGGGAGAACTTATGCTCTACAGGTTTCAGAAAACATTTTAAAATCAGCCTAATTTATGAGTGAAACACCAAATGAGATAAAATACTTATTTTAACAAGTTAACAGCACAATAAATAGGGAAGACTGAACAAACACCAGCAATCCCTACAGAATGGTTTCTGCCATCAATGAGCAGAGACGACTTTGATTTAGTTACTGCACTGGAAAAGTTGTAGTAACTTAAAGATACTGAAGAGTCCAATGTATAAAACCTCAACCCTCTGCTCAAATACCATAAGCAAATTTTACAGTTACAGCAGACAAAAGTGAAATATGTGCTGAGACACATGGCATCTTCCCCTCCATTAAGCCAATGTTCACACCATGCACATGTTCCATACCGGGTGCTGCTAGCTTGCCCCCCCGTTACCTGCTGTGTGCAACCACAGGCTCAGGGCACAAGGTTAGAGTCTGCTCTATCAGTGTGACCATAAGGGGGCGTGTGGACATGAGCTACCTTGCTCCTCTGGGGTAAGCTCCTCCTCCTCCTCCTCACTGCTCTCCTCCTCCTTATCGGTCAGGAAGCGCGGTTCTGATCCCTCTGCCGCTGCCAGCCTGGGAGAAATGGCAAGCAGACGCATGAAGCTCTGACAGTGACGTGCAACCCCCCGGATAAGATCCCGATTCAGAATAAAAGCAGGTCAGGTATTTCTGCGCGATCCTTCGCCTGTTTGCTCCTTGCTCCTGGGTAAAGTGTACGCCATGGAGGCGCTTCTGTGCCAGCACCTCTTTTCCATAAAGAGACAGCAGCTTTATGTCCCATTCTGTGTGACATTTGCAGCTGTCAGAGCTCCCAAAGAGAAGGGGAACAAAGAAAAAAAAAAACTGCTCCAAAATCCCTGATGGATCGACAATCTTGGACCAGACCAGGTCTTGGACAAGCCAACCAGCTGATACCCCCACCCGTAGGCCAGGTCTTTTTATTTCTCCTAATTTCCTGGCCGAGCGGAACACCATAAAAGACACTTCACCCAGCAGAAGCACCCACTTATCCGAGAAGCAGAGCAGAAAGTTGGAGGAAAGGAGAATGAGGCCTTAAAATGGTTGGGTACAGGAGGGTAACTTTCATTTTACTGAGGCACAGACACTACACAGATGCTGAAGTCTTACAGTGACCTATTGTCAGCTCAGCCTGCTCAACGGGCCAAGAAAGCAAGCTGTGCAGCAGGAAGACGCACTGTTACTACTGAACTAGAATGCTGTGCTACGTTTCACAAAAAACAAGAAAAAAGAGGCAGTCTAACAATCTGAAACATCTAGGACAGCCATTTTTGAAGCTATGACTTAAGACGACTACCTAAACTAACAGTGAAAAGCATTAAAAAAATACTGCATCATAGTAAGCTGGCTACACCAAGCTATAACACAAAAAGTGGGTCAACATCTTATTTGTGACCATACATTTATAAATAAATAAAAACATACACACACACATATACACACACACACACACACACACACACACTTTTGGTAGAGGATTACAGATGTGAAGAATGATTGTCTGGCCCCAGTCTGGCCAGACTAAAAAGCTGGATGAACCTGGCAGCCTTAGGGCTATAGCACAGCATCTGTCTTGAGCATGGCTCTGCAGAGACTAATCTGAGCATATCGACGTGCTACAAACTCCTGCAGCTGATCCTTAAGCGCACATACAAACAAATACTATTGGTTACTATTTATACGGGTAGCTTAGGGTAACCAGTCAACATGGTGTCTACAAATCCACAATGCACCTAGTCAAATATCACAATTTGTACAGGAACTCAGAGGAGACAAGGAAAACTTTAATATACATTTTTAGATCCCCAAAGCACTTTTCCTACAAATGAACAGAACTGTATGTTTCTAAAACATTACCACTTTCTGCATCACCCTTTCATTTTTCCCTATAAGAACAGATGATACCTTTTCTGCTATTGATCAATATGTACTGCTGTTCATTTTGAGGGTAGTGTGTGGATCAGCTGCTTAGGGCCCTGTATCCCTGATCGGAAGGTCGCCAGTTCAAATCCCTTGGTTGGCAGAGAGATGTCATAGCTGGGCCCTTGAGCAAGACCCTTAACCCCAAATACTCCAGGGACTGGCTGACCCTGCTTTCTCAATTGTTTTTTTTTTTTTAAAAGCGACGTACATCTACGAAATAAATGTAAAAAAAAATGTAAATGATGTCCTATCATTGCATTTTATCTGTAGAACATCCATATATATATATATATATATATATATTTCTCTATGAGACCATCACATGCTGCTGTCATTTGCCTTCTGCTAATTTGAGATCACAAAGACAGCCCATCTTGAAGCACTTACTTCTTAACTAGGTCATCTGCTTGGAGGGCTGCGTTTGTCTCAGAGTCGCTTAGTGCGCCTTCGTCATCCTCGTCCCCTACCATCCTGGAAGAGAGGGATCATGAAGAAGGTGCCCATAAATAATTAACAATGTCCCCTCTGCAAGCCCTGCACTGCCAACAGGGACAACCTTCACAATGGGATTTGCCCTTGGATTTAGTTACATGTTTGTGGACACTTTCTCGCTGGGGACAGACAGGAAGGGATATGATATATAAAAGGGACTATTCACAAGATCCTAACGTCAGGCAGCATTCAGCCTCCACAAGGGCGACAGTTTAAGATGGCCCCTGCAACTTAGTAGAACCTAACAGCCAAAGTCAAGGGTCAGATGATCTTCATTACTACATATATTCCGTTCTCTAGAAATTACTAAAGAAAATAACTATTTAAAACTCTCCCCCATGAATCAAGTTTTAGCAGAAATTAACCATCAAAACAAAAATTCAACAGGAAACATTTGCCTAGCAGCATAATGTGACGTTAACCGAGGCTGGGTTTACTCCCCACTTACCTGTTATATGGTGTGCTGGGCTCATCAATCTTCATTAACCCATAGTCCTTATCCGCAGGGTGATAGGTTGCCAGAATATTCATTTCGTCCCATTTCTGAGACTTCTTTCTGAAATAATGGGTCAGCAAAAAAATAAAAGTCAGGAATAATTAGGGTGGTTATTTCAATATTTACTTCTATCACTGAAGCTCATTTGTATAACCCACAGTTCCAGTCAGAGACTTTGAAGAACTCTCTCTCTTGAAGCTTAAAACAGAGAAAGCAGAGCTCATGAAACACAATACTGGGTAGCACATGATGATGCACACATGAAATACTTTGACTAACTTTTCATAAAACTGAAGGTAGGTTACCTGAAATAAGTCAAGCAGCTTGGTAATTTTGTCTAAACTAAACATCGATCGGTACAGTGTCATCTTGGGGTAACATGACATATAGGACAAAGGACTTCAGGAGATTGTGGCCAGACATCCCCATAGTGTTGTTATACACAGTGCCGGTGTCTCAGCACATGGCCCTAGCACAGTGCCGGTGTCTCAGCACATGGCCCACTCCACCTAGCACAGACATGTCCTCACGCTGACATGCTACGACCCGATCACCCGCTAATCCCGTTCTTGCACTCACCCTATGTCAATACCATCAGGGACCCCACCTCCCAAAGGCTTCCCACACAGCCCCACCCATTTCAGGAGACTGCCCACTCAGGTTTTGAATCATCCCAGCCACTGCCCCCCACACTTGTCGAGAGTGCATAAATCTAATTGCTGGCACAGTAATTCATCTCGCTCCCCGCCATCGTTAGCCACCTTCATATTGATCGCAGACTTATGGTGTCAGTTAGCAGGACATGCTGATTCGATGGATTACAGTCTGTCACACACCGCTATGACCCTTCCAGCTGTTCAAGGAAAACCAAATTTTTGCCCTTGGCTTTGTTATTACTGAGACAGGCCTTTGTGTAGAATTCACAGCAATCGGGGCACAAGGGAAATCTGTCTGTTAAATGTATTGTTTATAATAGGGCCCAGAGTTGAAGTGCGTCTATGCTGGGCTCAGAAGCAGCCCTGTGCATCTGCCTGGAGTCAGGCAGTCAATGCAGTGGCCAACACAGCTGGTCACAACAATCAGCTACCTTAGGAACGGGACCATTAAGAAAGCTGGTGTGGGTTCATTTAGTGGGACAGTACAAATCCTTGCGTAGGCTGTCATTAATACCAGCGCAGAGAAGGTTGCATTTGGAGTGGTGCCGTAACTGGGAGGCATGGACTGATGACGAGTGACGTCGTACCATGTTCAACGATGAATCTCGGTTCTGCATTACCACAGGTGACCGTTGTGTGCGTGTATGGCAGTGCCGATGGGAGAGGACCAATCCTGCCAATGATGTGGAGAGACACACTGTCGTTACTCCTGGCATCATGGCATTGGAAGCCATAGGGTCATCTCTGGTAGTGATTCGGGGGACACTGACGGCAGAGCGCTATGTCAGTGACATCCTGCGTCCGCATGTCTTACTCCTCCTGAGACAGGACCCTGGTACAGTCTCAATAAGACAACGCCCGTCCACACATAGCACGTGTGTGTATGGACGGCTGTCATGTTGAGGTCCTCCCGTGGCCAGCCATGTCCCACGATCTTTCCCTGTCCCATTTTTACATGTGTGGGATCAGCTCAGACATCTAGTCTGACCCAGTGCCAATCTGCAGGATCTCGAGGGCCAGTTACATAGATGTGGGCCAACTTGCCGCAGGAGAGGAGACAACAGCTGTACGACTCCCTTCCGCATCTTATCACCGCATGTATCTAGGCCTGCGGGGGGGTGCCATACCCTACTGACATGGGACCAGCAGTGTACCCATACTGCCAACCCTGTTGTCTGTTTGATCTCATATTATAATCATTGCGATACAGTCACATGACCTTTCACCACATACAGATTTGTTTAATTTCCACCACTCTGTCTGGGTATTTAACTTTATACATACATACACACATACATACATATACATATACGCTTGACTGCCACTTCTAAATGCCCCAGTCAGACTAAAGGCTTAGCTGTACAGTGGTAAAGGCTCAAAATGTCTTTTTTGTGCTGCCAGGACACAGACAATCCCAGCAATCAAAGTACTGTAGCATCCTAACAAGAAATCATACTTCTGCACACACAAATGCTGGGAAATGCAGATTCAGGAAATCTGCATAAAAAACCAAGGTGTCTGGAGAATACACTACAAACAGGTCAGAAAACAAACAGGACAATAGCTTTCCTGTAAATGAAAGAAAGGCTGTAAAAATATAAACAACATCCAGAGAAGTTAGCATCCTGACCCAGATGCATGCAAAGAGGGTCTTGGGGGGTCATGAATTTGAACTTGAAACTAGAAACAGGAGGTTGCCATTGAAGTGATCCTAGTGTGTCCAGCTAGAGGCAGAGTGTAGGGGCTGAGGACTCTTTGTGCTAATCATAAGCACTGAGGATACACCAAGCCGAAAACCACGTCACAGGTCCAGATTATAGGGCCAGTGAAATGGAAGAGATATACTGCACCTGCCACTGCACCATGCCAAGAGTAAACAGTAAATCTCACTCCCATGGTAATGTCAGGAGGTGCTAAGAAGAAAAAAAAAGTGGCATTACGCTCAACTCCATATACCAAGCAAAAAAATAGCCAAATAGATCAATCAGCCCATGAGGCTGACATTACTGTACCACTATGTACAAAGTTCCTTGCTCTCCCTTCTTGGTCATGCTGCAGTATTGTGGTTTATGATTTACCAAGCAGCCTAACATAAACAAAGGGATGTAGGTCCAAATCTTATACGGAAATCTGCCAAATAAAGGTTAAACAATGTATTTTGAGATGCTGCAATGTGTGAGGCACCCAGTTACATTGCGTTCCTGACTCCCCAAACGACCTGAACTGAGCCAGAAATTAAAGCCCAGGGGGACTTTCATAGCCATTTCATTCCCATGTCTAACTGTTTAGAGAATCCTCAGAGACCCCCCCCCACACACACACTGTCTATTTTAATATCAGATGGGGCAGTTGAAAATAAATGTTGCCACAGATCTCTATTAAGGCAGGCATCTCACTAACACAGTTTTGCTCTAACAATTGCAGTGGGAGCCGGAAGAGGGGCTGGCCCCATCAACTCCACACATCAACCCAGTACTGCAGTGCCTCCAGGAACAACGTACCTCCACTACCTGGGGCCTCTGTGCCCAAAACCTGAAGATCTCTGGTTTGAACCCCAGTTTCAGCAGAACAGTCACATCTCCATGGACCCTTCAGCAAGGCCCTTAACCCCCAGCTCCATGGGTGCAACACACTGGCTGACCCTGCACTGTGACCCCCCGCCCCCAAGTTATGGAGCACTAGATGGGATAAGCAAAGAGAAGAATTCCTATATACTCGTCCTTGTGAAAATGGCAAATAAATGCTTTATTATCAGTAAACAACTTCTCTAACTTGCCAATTCATTAAATATGGCTCCAATTAACAGTATAGCACTGTCTCAAAACAACACGTGAAAAGCTGAATGAACAAAAATCAACCCCAAGAGTTTGTACAAAAAGCCTCATCTACGACGTCTCAGTATTTAATTTTGTCAGCTGTGAGTGATACCACTGCGATCCGGGACCTGAACTTCATCACAGATACAATCCAAAGATCGCTACAGCACAAATGCGCTGCGACAAGTCGACGGAAGTCATCAAGGCAGATGGATAACAGCTTCATTGCACACACCCAGGGTAAAATATCGCGACGGCAAATCCCCAGCAGCGGATTATAAGAACTAAGAACAAATGGACAACAAATTATTCGAACATATTTTAGAACTGGAGCAATGTTTTATGGATTTGGTTGCTGAAAAAAACAAGTCAGTAACAGTAGTGATGGTGCTGAAGTTCCCTGCCTTAGCTTGGCAGCCCTCGACCTTGTTAGATTTACGGATTTATGTATGGCGAGAAAGGACAACGACAAGCCCGTGTTGCCTTAGCTTGCAAACGCGAGTACTACAGGACTCTCCACCCTCGCACACTACGGGCCACCGTGCATGTTTTAATGACCATATACAGGAAGCTTATGACTACTGCTGGCTACGTAGCTGGGGAGCTAACTGGCCAAGTTACCGATACAACAAATAATCTTACTCTGGGTAAAAGTGTATCATTTTATTGTTATTTTCATAAATAACTGGCCGACTACCTGAACTGTGTAAGGATACTCACTGCTGATCATCTTCGAGTGGACCGAGTGCCGCCCGCTCTGGGCTATCCAGTGGCGGCACTTCAGGCCCCGTTTTGACGTTCGTCGAGCTGTTTTTGTTTTTCAAAATGCCTTTAATGGGTCGCGGAGCTGCCATTCCGACTCTGAGGGCGTCCTGTCCTAAGTTTACAAGCCGAGTCGCTAGTTTAAGCTGTCTGACACATCCCGGTTACTCAGCCGTATGAACGGCGTCCGTTTGAGGCTACACCCCACGTGCCTAACATCGCGAGAGTACGAAGGAAAGTTGTGGTGTCGCTATGACGACGCGCCATGTTGTAGATAACATGAATTTGCAGCCATGTTGGTTGTGGCTAAAATGGGAGGTGCCTGATGAATAGCATGAGAAAATCACGGCATTTTTTTTATTCTTCCAAAGTAACTTTTATTGATAAAGATGAATGAGGTACAAGGAACATAGTCCATATATTACATATAAGACTTATAATCTCGCCAGTGGTAGATATCCTGATGCATCAAAGGAAAAACAAGAAAAAAAGTGAAGTCTCTAATCGTACATGTCCACTGTGCTTTCTTGTTTTGGGGTATTTGTATAACATGCATATATTGTTTGAGCTCCTCAAAAAAAAAAGAACATAAAAAGTTAGGTTTAGTATTAATCCATTTTGTTTTGTGGATGTGAAACTTCACTGTTAGTAATAGTAATTGAATAACATATAATTTGTTTTGCTTTATGTCAGTCCAGCTAAAACATAAAATTAAATTAAATAAGCAATTATTACAAAGTTCCTCAATTTGCCTTTAGTAGAGTTTTGCATGTCTGTCCAAAACAATTGGTCACTGAAAAAAGCATGCATACTGTAATACCTTCTCTTCTGGGCCTACAAAAGTCACATGTGTTTACAATATCTATGTTAAACCTTTCTGAAACCTGTTTTACTGGTTAATTCTATGTAAAACCTTATAAGATACTTCTTTAACTTTATTATTGATAATCGAGATCCTGCAATACCTATTTTGGATATTCCATGCTTTTTTCCGTTGAATATCATCAAACAAGGATGCCCAAAAAACCTTGCTGCAGGAAATGCAACATTGCAAAGAATATTCCATATAACTTTATTGTATATTCACTATACCCTTGTTCTCACTAAAGACATGGTGGAATGTATCAGACCAATACAAACCAGACAAACAGGACTTCCTCAAAAGTGATAATAAATCTCTGGGAATTGCATCAAACACCACTGCATATTCCCTAGGCTTGGGTATTTGAATTTTTTAAAGAAATTCACTGTATGTTAACAACTGACCTTCTGAATTCAACAACTGCATGACCAGAAGAATCCCATGTTCAAACCAAGAATGATGAAAAAGTGATTTGTTTTTAAATAAAACATCCTTGTTTTTTTTCAAATAAAACACCTATGCGGTGAAAAATTATGCTTGTATACTAAATTACAGGTTAAAAGTGCCTATTTTATTATATTTAATCAAAATTGACCAAACAACAGGCAGTGCATTTTTAATCAAACACATTTGCCAACTAATGTTTTATCTGCAATCTCGAATTTTGCAATGATTTTTCTTCAAAACCCTCAAATGTTGTGTCATGTGTTTGTTTTGTTTTATTTTATAAAAAGAATCACATACGGGTGTAATAATGAATCCCTTATTGCGCCTCTGTTATAATGTATCTTTTTAAGTGGTGCATGCAAGAGCAATGATCAGTGAACTCATTTGGCTACATTGCAAGAATGTTATTGTGGTTCCATTCAGACACCAAACAATTTAATTTAGTTAAGGGTATGCCCAGCCAAATAAAACTGTGCACCTAACTAAAAATAAAAGCAAAACTGAAAATATTGAACGTTATTTCATCTTTAATAATTTAAATAATTGTCATTGTTTAAAATCATGTGACATAAGTGCTTAAGTGAGTTGGTGGTTGGTTCAGCAGGCTAAATTTCTGTGCCTATGATAAGAAAGTCACTGGTGTGAGGCCGGCTTTGGCAGAATAGCCACATGTCTGTGGGCCCTTGAGCGAGGCCCTTAGCCCCCAGCTCCAGGAGCACCACATGCTGGCTGACCATGTAGGCACTGGAATAGCAGCTCTTTAAAGGAAGCCAGATCTTTTGGCTCCATTCCTTTCATCCGATCATCCTTCATTTTTATTTTTTTTTAGGGGCAAGGGTTACTAGGTTTATCTGTGAAGTAATCACTAAGATAACAATAAGTAATTTGGATCAGATTCAGACTTAGACTTTCCAGCAATAAAATTTCCTGTTACATGTGTGGACTTGGTTTAGCTGCACTGTATTACTCATATTGCGAGACCTGATATCAATGATCTGCACTGTAAATGTTATACAAGGTTACGCCATATCCTCCTGCTTTGTCAGTGAATTTACTACTTAGAATTTACCCTTTGTGTGAAATGTGTTATGTAAATAAAGTTGCCTCGCATTAATGCAATTCATTCAACTAATTTTTTGGCACAAATCCTGCTCATTCTGCATTTAATAACGCAATGTCTACCTGTCATACAACATATGACAACGTTTGAGACTGTGCCATCCAAGAAGCCAGGTTGCTGCTTTAAACCCACTAAAATGGGTTTTCGTGCCATTGCAGACATGCCTGGCTTTGTAGGCGAAGTGGACGGACCGCTCAACCCCATTCATACTCCCACCCCGTTGAATCCTATATGTACCTGTTGAAAGAGGTTTTTAGTACTAGGCCTAAATGTCCAAGTGATATGCAACTATACAGGCATTGTGGACAAGTAGCCTGGGAGTACACATGATGTTTAAATCCTGTCCAGCTTTCAGGTGTGTCAGATGCCAAAGGATGGTGTGTTTGCTGGTGGCTGGCTATTGGGAGACATCAGGCATCCCAATTCTCAAATAACAAAGGGTTTTGGGAAACCAGCAAAGGATAACTGGTTGTCTATAATTACCCCAAGGTTCCTAGCAGACCTTTATGGAGACAGTATGGATGATACAAGCTGAACGATTATGTCATGATGGATGGTAGGGCTGGCAGGGAAGACAAGAAGTAGTGATAGGAAAGCCATGTGACTGTATGACCTGCATGACCTAGACAGAGAGAAGAGGACAGGACCTAGGACAGAGCCTTGAGGAACACTGGTTGGTACTTCATGTGACTTGGACACCTATGCACCCCAAGCTACTTGGAATGATCTGTCTGCTAGGTATGAGTCAAGCCAGAGCAGACCTTGTGATGCTAAATTGAGAAACAGTGGCTAGGAGGATTTGGTGATTAACTGTATTGAGGACAGATGACCAGGATATAGCTCTTGCAGCTCTCAGAGTATCCACGACAACAGGGAGTAGAGTGTTGGTCGAGTGTCCAGGTTTAAAGCCAGATTGAAGAAGGTCCATAAGGTTGTTCTTCGAGAGAAATTCAGATTTGACTGAGGACAGAGTGTTCAAGAGTTTTGGACAAGAATGAGAGGAAGAGAACTTACCATTTTTGTAAGTCTAAGTTTATTTTTTCAAGGTCAAAGTTCATCTCAGGAACTGCATTTTTATTTGTTTATGGAAAACAGTGGAAGGCTTGGAATGACGAGTGAGTTCTTTTTGTTTAAATAATGAAATACATATAGATACATACATGTGTACAGTCCTACATGTGTACATACAGTCCTGTGCAAAAGTATCAGGCAGTCAAAACGATGTTTAAAGGATCTTCAAGCTGGTGTAAAACTATGATATTATGTCTTTAAAAGTGTCAGCTTAACCATTGCAAAACCTCTGCTAAAATCAGCCCATTCAATACACCCATGTTTTTTTTGACTCGACCACTAGCACACTAGTATGGCTAAGCAATGCCTCATTAACTAAAAATGAATTAATTAAGTAACTAAGCAAGAAAGCTGCTGTTAAAATTTAACAAATAAATGGAATAGCTGGGGGGGCCCTGAGGGGACATTTGGGAACTGAAGTGCTTTTTATCTAGCCATCCAGCAAAATATCAGTAACTTTTTACTTTTTATTATATTATTGTTTATTTGCATAAATTCTGTTTTTTAAGTAACATTCCATAATATCGATAACTTTTTGGAGAACAGAAGAAATTCCTGTTGGTTTTTATTTTATTGATTGTTTTACTCCTGATTTCATAGGCAGTTTTAGACAGGTGCCACCAGGGGCCAGTGCCCCTGTAGAACTGACCCGGGCCCCTGTTGTGGCCCCTGTGCCGAAGAGATAATAATTAATTAATTTGTTACGGTGATATGTGCTGGCACGGACGCCGGAACTAACACGACGCGGCGTTCCACACGGACTCCTTAGAGGAATCACAAACGCAGAATACTGTTATTGTAGTGTTACAGGCTACTGTGTTG
>JAAGVU020000032.1:10540388-10553886 GCA_011763525.2 Mormyrus iriodes
GTTATTAGTTAAGTTCTCCCCAAACGAGCTTGATGGGCCGAATGGCCTCCTCTCGTTTGTACATTTCTTATGTTCTTCTTATGTTCCAGTCTTAGTCTTGGCTCACTGGATAGTGTCCATGTCTCACAGCCATACAGCAAGACAGGGAGCACCAGGACTCTAAATACTTGACCCTTTGCCCTCTTGCAAAGATAAACTGGATAAGCAATTATGGAAAATTGATGGTATAATAGACCATTAATAAAACGAGTAATCGTTTGCTTATTTCCAAGTTAAACCTTATATGACCTAATGGAAAAATCTGGGTAGTATTTCATTGTTTTATTACTGTACTGCACTGGATAATGATTGGAAGATCGATGGATGTTTCCATATTTATATGTATTGAAGTAAAATGAAATCCTTGGGCTTTCTTCATGTAAACTGAAAGAGTTTGTTTTTATGCACCACTGTTAGTTGTTTTTGTTTTAAAAAGCAGTGGGGAGAGTTGGTGCGTGTATAATGAGGTGGATTGGATAGAATTATGTCCCTGTTTTGTGTTCTCTAAAGGACACATATAAAATCTTGTCGTCTGAATTCTTCCGCTCACTTGTGCAAAGTAGTAAGCATGCATATACACTCAGATCATACAGAAACCTTCACAGCCATCACATCTACCACTGCATCTCAAGATGACCATTAAATTGAGTTACTTTACATCTTGACGGTACAGAAAGGTATCCATTTCTAAGATGGTTTCCACCATTGTGTTCCCTGCGATCTGCCTGTAGAGAATCCACACCACCATCACTGTGAGGGTGCCCGTCTGTGATAGTGGGACTACAATGCACTCATCCCAACCCAGTCAAACAGAGCAGTCTAAGTGTCCTCATAGACACCATATCGCTATAGGTGCTTCAACATGTGATTATGATTTAGCAATTATAATCCCGTACTGTTTATTTTCATGCTTGTGCTTTTATTTTGCTTTGTCTTTTGAATTCTCTCTGTCTCTTAACCATTTCACCATTCTTTCATAGCTTACCATAAAATGTGAAAATAATTCAAACAATTGCATGAGGAAAACTTGTGCTCAACAATCAATGTATTAAAATAATGTCGCACTATGAATAGAATATCATGATATTTTAGATTACTACTTCTTAAAAAAATTATCCCAAGTAAGCAAACCATGAATTACAATTAAACTAGCACAGATTTACTACTATTGCCCTGATATCAGCCAGAGTAGGGGCTTCTTTGACTGTCAGCTTACATATGGATAATGTTTCCTGGAGCCCATTAACAGAGTGAACAAAGCCTCTGCTAACAACCAGCAAATGTGACATCTCACAGTGACTCTGGTCTGTGATCTTTTCTATTTGGTACATTGGAATGAGATTCCATTTCCTCCGTAACATGTAATGATAACATAATTTCCATTTGCTATATCATCAATATTCCCCAAGTTGCAGGTTCTATCTGTCAGGACTTCTCCAGATCAGCAGGGGGGGGGCTGGTTTTGCATAGTTATACTCAGTATAGATGCCCTCTGTGATCTGTGACCAGACCAGGACTTGCTGCCAGTTCTGTCAGCTATATAAACATCCTTGCTCCAGAGTCGGAGGTGTTAAGCTTATCGCTTTTGTAGTCCCAAGCTACAGAGAGCAGATGCGGCTCATGGAGACCATGACCCCTAACTGCAGCGCTTTTCAGGCCTGTCCCAGGTCATAGCTCTGGCTTCATAACCAGGTCTGGTAACGAATCCACTGCCTCTCTCAGGGTGACTTACAGAGACAGAAAACTGAGCAGCTGTGCAAACCTGCTCCTCCTTATGCTTATGGCCCTAAGTCCTGTGTCTGCCTTGCTGCATGTGACATGTGCTTGTGTGCAGCATGGAGCGAGTGACTTGCCCCAGCGAGGCCGTAGGTTTGATTTTGGCATTGGCGGGGACCAAATCAGCCCTGAATCCTGGCCACCTGAAATACACACGTCCTCCCACAATCCTGGTTGGGACATGTCCCTACCGTCTGTACCCAAATGTACACCCTCGTACTGGCTGCCCATGTATCACCCTGGAAGCTACTGTGTCCATAAATATCCTGCCTCACACCTCCAGAGGTGGGGGGGGGGGTTTAATCCCACCCCTGTTTTGTGTATGTGGGGGCACGTTCTCCTTGTATTGTGTGGTTTTCCTCTGTATTCTTGTTTCCCCTACAGTCCAAAGACATTTTGCCCTGTGTGTGTGTGTGTGTGTGTGTGTGTGTGTGTGCCACTGTGACGCTGTCCTGGATAAGCAGATATGGAAAATGAATGTGTTTTAAAATTCTGAACTAATAAAATGAAATGACTAATCTTTATCTTAATTCCAAGAAAGTTAAATCTTATGTCATGAAATGAAACAAAAAAGCGGATCTTGATACAATATTTAATTTTTTAGTTTTTGTAAGAAGAAGACTGTGTTCTGCCTGATATACTATTCCTAAAAAGCATTATGACCATACTGTTGGTGTTTATTTACTCATTCAGGTTTAAACCTCACATCTGTTCGAAGTATTGCAGCTTTAAAATAAGCCCATCATTAACTGGTATGTGGAGGTAGGAGAATCATTCTGAGTTATAATGAGGTTTACAGCTCTATTACAGCCAGTTAAAGGGTCCGGAAAATACATGATCAGAACCACATTTGCAAGATTCCATAAAGCCTGTGTACCATCAAGTTGTACTCAGGATAAATTTAAGCCAGCAACTATATTTAAGTTATTCTTTTGACACAAAGACACAACAAACTGTATTACTCAAGCAGAATTCCGTCGAAGAGACTCCAGTGAATACATACACCACAAAAACAAGACAGCTGGAAATGTAGCATGAAATGGAACTCTCTGCACAATATGACAATATTAAATACATATATATCACAAAGATATGACTTGTCAAAATGAATTTATTGTACAATAGAACTGGGCATTGCCACTGTTGCTGATAATATTCAATTACAGATATTACAAAAGCTATATCCAGTGCAAGTCATTTCAAATAGAAACACATCCTTAGTGCTTTACAATAGACAAGTATAAAAAATAAATAATACTAAGAGACACAATAGTCATAAGAAACTTTTATTATTCAAAACATAATATCATTTGGGTATAAAGGAAATGATAATGATATATATTTGCATCCCTTCTGTAATCATGTTTATGAATTATTTAAAAAACAAAGTTTTTTTTTAAAAAAGTTACCATAACAGATCCAAAAAATAATAATACAATTTTCAGTCTAGATTGCATTCTGATGTACATGTTGTGTTTCAATATCTATTAAACTGATATTTATAAAGAAACAACCTTGAAATTTAAACAACATAGACATTCATCATTTGTTTATTAGCCTCCGTTTGGTCTGCAAAGCATCATATAAACCTGTTATAACTATAAAAATGCTTGATGTCTCATAGACGTCAGAACAACTCAAGAGTTATGAGGAAACATAGTGGATCAAGTCAGATTTTCCTGAGTAGTACTCTCTATTGAGTATGTTGATTACCTTCAAGAGTTTCTGGAAGGTGTGCTGAAGTCTCTGATACGGGGATGACGGTAGCCGATGTCATGTAGGCACCAGCCGCATTATGGCGGCTAAGCACAGGAGCAACCCGGGGCATGAAGGTTTAGCTCCGCTGGAGCTCACCGAGTCGGAGGGGCAGTCGGCATAGGGCTCCAGGCAGGCTGCGTAGGCCAGCACGTGGGCAATGTAGTTCTGCTCCTTCACCCCATGGATGAGATGGGCCATGGGGCCCTTGGCATAAATGGCCACATCCTCTCCGCCATGTGTCTCGGAGTCTAGGGGGACCGCAGACTGCTGCATGTACTCCTCATCCACTGGTGGACAGATAGACAGACAGAAAAAGAATGAGTGTGCTGGTGGAAAGAAAGACTAACAACAATTATCTGCACATGTAAAGCTAACAGCTAATACCTGCATGTATAAAGCAAACGGCTAATACCTGCACGTATAAAACGTATGTCTAATACCTGCACAAGAAAAGCTAACGGCTAATACCTGTGCATGAAAAGCTAACGGCTAATACCTGTTCAGGAAAAGCTAAAATCTAATACCTGCATATGAAAAGCTAATAGTTAATACCCTCACAAGTGTGTGTGCGTAATCAAGCTCAAACTCACAGTAATCCACTGCTGTGATATTCGCTCGTGTCCCATTGACGTGCATGTACCCTGGTCCATTAGCATACAGTATGCTGGTGAAGGGCATCATGTCATCTGCATTCTTGGGTGCAAGACCTGATTAACATAAAAGTAACACAAATTAAGCTTAAGAAAAGCAAAACACAGATACAACTCTATACACTTAAATCCAGGAGCCCTACCAAATATTGGGTTTCCACGAGGGGTGTTTCCTCCAAATGTGAAGACGTGAGAGTGGTCAGCAGAGACAATGGTCAGGGTGTCGGACTCGTCCGTCAGCTGGGAGGCGACGTTCACTGCACGGTCGAACATCACCACCTCAGTCAAGGCTAGTTTAGCAACACCATCATGATGTCCATGGTCTATTCTCCCTCTTAAT
Source organism: Mormyrus iriodes (assembly GCA_011763525.2). Classification (NCBI taxonomy): domain Eukaryota; kingdom Metazoa; phylum Chordata; class Actinopteri; order Osteoglossiformes; family Mormyridae; genus Mormyrus; species Mormyrus iriodes. The sequence continues at coordinate 10,544,952 of JAAGVU020000032.1, forward strand.
TCACAGAAAACAAAACCATTTACATGTGCCCACTTATAATTTTCAGTTTCAGTTCATGCATCACAATTAAAATGTTTTAAAATCTTTGCCTCTAATATATATATATATATATCCTGTGTCTTTTTGAGTAATTTTAACAGCTATATCACATGACACCTCGCCTAGCTGAACAGCTGTTTGTACTGGTCTCTACTATCATATCATCTGCAAGATACTTATCTTCCACAAAGAGGAAGAAGCCTTTTGGGTTCTTGCGGAGGATCTGAATGGCTTTCTCTGTCATATCGACAATGGATGGGTCTCGTGTGCTGTTTCGGAACAGCTCAAACTTCATGTCCTTGGGCTCAAACAAGCCTGAGGCAGAAACATGATCGCTGTGTAAAGAGGACGGTTGCAGCCTGGTACCAGCACGTCACCCGATTCACCCACTACTGGCAGTGTGCAAGCTAGAGAATACATTGACAAAGGCAGCGCACAGGCCACAGGAAGCTGTAATTATCTATACGTAGCATGCAACCCATTTTGCCCAGATATGAAAAATATAGTACAGCTCATTTACTAAGTTAATACTCTCATGAGTACGTAAGACTCTTATCTTTGTACTGCAGGTGTAACAGGAATGAGCCAGTACACATGCTATTTAACTGGACACCTTTCAGACTAATTAACTTCACCTAACATTGCTACTGATTGGTGGTCACTTTAAACAGTTTCTGGTGTCTTTGCAGTAGAGGTGCACTTAGGGTAAGGGATCTGAAAATGTTGGAGCAGATACATGCTTAAAAAAGCATTTACAAAGTGTTTCCTTTCTGCACAAAGACTGCCTTATGAACTGTGATGTATAATGCTAATATAACACGTACTGCTTCATAGAGCATCTGTATTTGGGTCATGAGTATCCAATCTAAAATATCTAGAAAAGTAATTTGGATTGACATATATATGGAGGGGCAACTATTAGTTACCCCTGCCTGCTTGCTAATGCAAACAGGCTGCTTCTCCAAATAGACAGTCATGTGGCTGCAGCTGAATACAGATGGCACACAGACAGGGTCATAAGGTTCAGGAACTGAATGTCGGAGAGGCCTGGTATAAGCATTTTTGAAGGTGGTGTGATTGGAGGCTCCAGCACCTCAGAATCAGCCACCCTCCCGTGATTTTCATACATGACTGTGTTTAGAGTTTGCAGAGAATCATATAATGAATAAAAAAGGTCCAGTCACTGGCATCTCTGTGGCTGAAACACCTCATTAACGAGAGGGATCAGACGAGAATGGCCAGACTTGTTAAAGCTAACACAGATGCAAAAATAACAGCTATGTCCCACAGTGGTGTACAGAGAGGCTGATCTGCCATTGAAGTGGTTCTGGGTGGACCTAGGTGGGTCTCATACAATGGCCAATGAGTGCATAACTTTAATATATACCAAACAAACATCACTGCCACGGTTCGGATAAGCTGATTAGATGAACTCCTGAGTGTCTTTGATATATTTTGGTGATGTGCATTATTTCACATATGCCAGAGCAAAGTGTTCAGGCAATGTTCAGAGCCTGCACTTTGCCCCCAAGCTTCATTCTGACTTCTAAATGTGTGTGTCTTAAAAATGCAAGAGTGAGTTTGTGCAAACCTATGTACCTGTCATTATATACTGTATTATTGTCAATTTGCACATCCCACAAAGATATGACTACTTATTTATTATGTATTGTCGTGCTTTTTTCATTTTATATTGTACTGTTTTGTCCTTTACTGCCATCTTTTCATGCCCTGATGCACCCCCCCCCAGAACTGTGGCACAAGAATTTCATTGTGTTCCCTGAATACATGTGACATCATTTCATTTCAGAATGTGTCATGCTGCATGACTTGACTTTACCCATGAGGTGGTCAGTGGATTTCACATCCACAGCGTCAAACTGCTCCTTGTGCCAAACATACTGTGCATTCCTTGACTGAAATCCAGAACAAAGTATTATTGCAAATCACTTTGACGTCAATAAACAAACCATTCATTGCTTCCTCATTCATTCATTCATTCATTCATTCATTCATTCATATGTTCTGATTCAGTACAGGGTTCTGTTGTCCTTAAACACACCATTGAAATTAATGAATTGAAAGTTGTTGTTGAGTTACCTGTCTGGCTTTCAGCCAAACGTCTATCAGGTTCTTTTTGTCCTTTCGGTCCCCTTGGCGGGAGGTGGAAGTAGGGTACTCAGGGTCAGGCGTCCCCTTTGGGGTCATGTACATGCGACCCCCACCCAGGATCACCTGGGGGAGATGGGAAGTGAGTTCTGGGATTGCCCTCCTGCACCTGGCTACTGTGTCAGTCGGGGTTCAGGTTAGAGTTAGGGTTAGCTAACCCCAGCACGAGGCATGTCCCTACATCAATGTCTGTATTGGTGACTAGCTGTGTGGCGATGTCCACACAGCCTTGCCGCCGGGCACTGGAGGGCATGTCGGAGTCACTGTACCAGCTGCGGCTGACCGAATGGGCGTAGGCAGCTGCCGGCGAGGCGTGCTGGACGCGCGTGGTGGTAACAATGCCCACCGATTTGCCTGGAGCGTGGAGGCAGCGGCCGCATGGAGACACATACAGACATCTCAGATACTCCCGGGCTGCAAGATTTCCTGCTCTGTGGCCATATGATCTGGTGCAACTACAGCAGCTCATGATGTAATACACTCAATGCTTTCAGCTGAAACTTTATTCAAAGCAGCTCTGAGCAGCTGGTGAATCTCTTACTGTGGATGCAAAGTCTCTAAACAGAACTAATTACTACACTAAATATGCAACTGGTTAAAAATAGCTAAAAACCAACCATGCATTTACCACCTGTTTATCCAACAGATGGAATTTGGGGAATTATGCTTCCCTCATATAGGGATCATATGTAGTATGATTTTCCAAAATATGTGATCTTAAATATGATCTTAAATAAGTTCAACCTTGATCTACAGATCATTATATACATACACTGGTGTTGCATGCATATGTGAGTTTCCACTACTACAGAACAGCACACACAGAGTAGGGTTAGTGAATGTGGAGGGTGGCTGTGTGGGAGTACCTTGCGCTTTGGCACGGTGCAGCACCGACTGCACCTCATTGCCGAAGGTAGAGTTGCACTGGTAGGGCACAGCGGCGGCGCTGAGGCCCACCGTCTTGGCGTTGGCCTTGATGCCGCAGTGGTAGGCCGTGGCTGTGCTTGCGCTGTCTGCCACCTGCTTGTCTACGCTGTACGTCTGCCAGCAACACGGACAACACGATAAATAAAATCATAAGAATCCATTGTGGCCACTCTCCTTTATCCACGTATAAATTATCCATCCGTTCATCCATCCATCATCTTCCAACCACTTATCCGGTGCAAGGTCATGGTTAGTCTGGAGTCGGTCCAAGGAAGCACAAGGCTGAAGGCTGGGAAACATCCTGGCTGAGATCCCAGCATTTATAAATCAGTGCAATTTGTATAAAGCCAATTTGTAATTTATAAGGGCCAAACTTTCATTTTTTAAACTTACATTATTTCTCATTGAATAAAACAATTGTAGTGTTTTCATAGCAAAGTGACCGGAACATGAACCAGGTCACCGCGATAGATAAACGCATTCGTGTGCTGATTTACACTCGAAGTCAAAGCGCACTTGTGAGGGTCACACCAGGCCATCTGAGGAGTGGCCCACCCGGCTGACCTTGGACAGGGCGAGGTACGGAAAGGTGTCCATGGCCAGCACCGTCTCCTCCCCTGAGCGGCCCTCCATCTGTCCCCGCAGAATGCGTGCCGCTGACACGGTGGACACCCCCATCCCTGCAGCACAGGGGACAGCGGGGGGTTCAGCTGGGGACCGTGCCGAGTGGCAATGGAGCGGCACTCTGCCTTTCTACGGACAGACGCATCACCGGACTTCCAAGCTCAGACTCCACATCCAAATTGGAGCTCATTCGAAACCGCTCATACCACACGAAACACAAACACAGGAGTAAGAACCATGAAGCTCCAGGTCTGTAACCATTTTCAGTGCAACACATCATTTCTAATTGTACACGCAACAGAAATTCATTGTAGATAATTCTCAACAAAAGTAAAGATTCCATTACGGAGTGTCTTTACATCAGGTTCTAAGTCCTGGTGGAGAGCAGCACGGATAGTATGATATTGCTGAGAGACTGGATGCTACATTCAGGCCCAGTAGCACGGCAACCCAATCCGCGTGTGGCTGATGGTCTAGGTTGAGTTTGTGTCTAGTGCTCAACAAGAATAGTTCTATGGTTTCGGAAAGGTTGTGTGACTCAAGGGTCTGGTCACCCCATTGAATGGAAGTGAATTAGAATCTTTGTCCTAATTCAAATTTAGTTATCTGTTAACAGTGGAAGCCCCTGTTGTTCCACAATATCAGGTAGCTAGCTATTTTTCGGTTAGATAGATAGCTTGAGTACTTTCATCAGTGCTGGAAAGGATATCAAATAGAACTTTTGACTGGTCTAGTATTTCTATGTATATGGTCGCTGGTGCATGGTTACCATCCCCCAAGAACAAGATGATGTTCTTAGCTCGATGGTCCAGTGGACGCAACTTCAGCGCAGCCTGTAGGGTCTCCCTGGCCTGGGCGTTCCAGTAAGCTGGCTCTCTCTCCTGGGTAACTGACACAAGAGGGAAGGAAGCAGCCATCACAAACCCAGAACAGGTCTGCCCCTACAAGGAGCACACACACAGCAGCGCTGACAGGGCTCCTGAAGCACTGCCCCTTCTGTCGCACCAGAGCCCAGCAGCAAATTCCGGAAAGGTGCCCGCACTAAAGTCAAAACTCTGAATAACATGCTGCTGAGGCTAACCTAAAAAGTGATGAAAAAACTCCAAAAAAAGTCAAGATTAGCTACCTGATTATATCCTAATGTTTCACAGAAGCGGGATGAGAAACAGACACCCGGCTACCGGCCCTGCAGCGGGGCAACACTACAGGGTTACCTAGGAGTCTGGCACGTGCCCCGCCGAAACACACTCTGCCCCCGCGCACGACCTGACACTCTCCTCACCTGTGGGCTGCCCGTCGCTAAGGACGTTGAGCAAGACGCAAAGCAGGAGCAGCCGCCCAGGACGGCAGCTCCGCGCCGACCGCATTGCTTCCGAGAGCCCTCCCACAGCTGCGCAGGACACGAGTGCCTCCGCAGACCTCCAGCCTGGCCCTTATAAAGCCCGGGGTGTGTTGAAAGAGAGGCCCCCAGCCAGCTCATAGGCTCAGGACAGGGGAAGGGGAAGCTGGCCGGGACCACACAGGACTGAGACGCCACATGCTTGGAGGCCTTTTGTTTTCTAGCGCCACTTTCCGTCCTTCGCGTGTATATTGTTGAAATTCGCATGAGGCTTTGATGTGGTTAATACTCTAACCTGTGTTTCCATGCTTCAGTTAATTTCAGTGAGAAAAAACAGACTGGCTTGTATTGGCATGTGCCTAAACTTTGGCACAAGACTCTTTATTATTTTTTCCTAAGAAAAACAGTATTATATGTCAGCAAAGGCAACTATTTTATCACTATGTATTTTTAAGACTGAATCAACATTACCACAACGTTCTTATTTCTCTGTATTTTGCCTGAAATATATTTCAGGTCACCCCTGTGTGTCTCACGCAGTAAACTCCCGTTTGTTTGCTGGGAAGCTCATTGTTCTGCATTCTTTTCTCCTGAGATAATATAGACCGAGTGGCTATAAAACTAATTTACGCAAACAGCCTTTTATGTGTGAATGTAGTGGGTTGGGGCCAGCAGGTCCGAGCCGGAGCCGGGAGCGAGACTCGCACGTGAGCCGGGATGGTAGCTCCGTGTCTCTCCCGGGAGGGTGTCAGCACCACTGCCGGTGAGTCAGGAAGCTGAACCGTGGCCCGCGAGTCATTTGGAGGCACGTGTTGTCAATCATGCCGTTAGGGTAATAAAGGAAGTCCCCCTTACAGGGGGGTAAGGCCTCACATGATGTGGCCTCCCCGCACAAATGCAAACACGAAAAGGAAAACTTAACACCCAGTGAATAGCCATGCCAGCCTGGTGCTTTTTCATAAGGTAGATTTAGTAGGATGTAGCTAAAGTGAGACAGAGAATAGAGGACCCTATTTAGTTTATGATTTACAAACATTACATGGCATGTTTCCGAAGATATGGAACAACTTTAAGGCACAAAAAATATGTGGCATTAAACACAAGGGAACCTAGCTTACTGTGTGAATTAATGTACCACTTGGGAAATCCCATCAATAACATATATATTATAATAGATTTAATATCTCTGACTATGCTCTTTGCTGCCAAAACCGATGCTGGATGACAGATTGTAGGCTCTCTTCGGAACATATGAAAAATGTTTGTTTCATGCATGAAATTCACAATATGTAGAATATTACCCAACGTTTTTTATGTATTATATGCCTTTTAATATAACTACGTTTCATATGAAAGTTCAGTACTGGGTGTAAGTGGAAAAGTTTTGTCTAAAACCGTTCCCTTCAGCCACAAAGACAATTATTCAGCCAAAAAGTCCATTATTCAAAGTCCAGGCCAGGTTTACCTGTGCGGAAGAGGCATAAAGGACATCTAGTCCAACAGATACAGCTCAGTTAGGAGCAAGATCTTGTAAGAAGTCAAATGGAGAGGAGCTTTAACATACACAGATGTCTGTAATTCTATGGCTCTCTGGCATAAAACATTAAACAGCAACAGGCTATGAAGAATCCAGATATAACTTAATACAAAGAGGAAATGGCAGTAAATTTAGAACATTTAACATGCCATGCACTTGCTGACATCTGAAAGGAGAGGCCAGATGAGGAGCGAAGTCGCTCCTGCAGGCGGTAACAGTGACGGGGAGACCCTCGCGGACTTGGGGCAAATAGCACCAACGGAGTCAGCGTGAACTCCACTGTGCATCCTTTTCATCTACGTACTGCTATAGGGCAAGAAGGATTGCTAGACAGTAGGCAACTGTTTGTGTGACATTAATGTAGACCTCTGCTCAGCCGACAAGTTCAATGTTGTTCATTACCTGTGGACATTTCATGTACTGACTGGATAAAACAGCAGAATTGATTATCTTTCACTTTTTATTAAATGCCTATAGAGAGACTTCAGAATGGACGTCAGTCTTTAGTAACCTAATACTCCGGTTCTCGTTAGAACTCGCTGCTTTGAAAAAGTTTGGATTAGTGCAGATTATGCCTAAATACTCACTGCAAATTATAGTAAACTTCCAAAGACAGATTCTAAACCACATGCCAAGAAACAAAACACAAAAATCCCAGTTTTATTACTTGTAAAAAGCAACAGAATTGCAGTTTGAAGTGCATTCCTGTTAATATAACGAGCAAAGTTTCCCTGAACCAGTGACATGCAGATTGCTATTCTGTACAATGTGGTGCACTGGTATTTCTGAGATTAGTCCGCAGATGAGGGTGACTTACCTAAAGCTACTGTACCAGGACTGATCTCAGCAACCACAATGAGAAAAAGTCTTAGTCCAACGTCCATCCTCATTTTTTCCATGTTACAGAGTCCTAGACGTGTCAGTCTTGCTTCTCCTAAATCCCTTGTTTGAATGCTGGTTGTCGGTTTTTAAATACGTCAGTATGATAGCTGCCAATGTCTTTTACTTCTGGGGATTACAAAAGAAATTAATGACAAATGCAAAGCTGCTTTTTGCTTTCTCGTGTGTCCTTGGGAGTGAGAAGGGAGCAGGAACTAAAATCGCTTGCCCATGACATTCCCCACATCTGTGTCAAAACTGACCCTGTAGCTTCAACGTGCGTGACTGGCCACTGAAGCTCCTTTCTTTGCATTCTGAAGGTTAGAGATGTGTGTTTTTTGGATATGGGTGTCTTGGGACACTGTCATGGCAGCTCAGGTTAGAGAAGGGCCTCGGCATCTTGGGGTGGGCAGAAGGTCACTTACCTGGAAACAGGGAGGGCGAAGATCTGGCCAGTGAGGGCTCTGCAGGAAGGCAAGCTTTTCAGAGATTATATTTTTGGAAAGAAGATAGATCCCCCCCCATTGAAACTTCAAGAGACACAGCAACATTTTATGATTTTATGATTAATTTTGAGAATTATATCATTTTCATTATATACATATCTGCATACAGTTTATATATATATATAAAAGATTTGCTTGGGGTGGATGGTGAGCAGAGTCACATAACATGTGGATAGGAGGAAAGATTCAGGGAGGATATTTAGGTCCAGTAGGGGAGACATGCTGGGCTGCACAGAGGGCAGGAAACGGAAGCGATGGCCAACCCTACTGCACCAGCCCAAGGGAGGCTGCACCAGGAAGCAGCAGCAGGAAGCACAATGGGGCTCTGGGAAGGACGGCAGGACCTGAGAGCATAAAAGCTGTCATACAGCACCCGTGACAGGAAAGAGTGATATCTCCCTCTCACACTAAGGAGCTCACTTGTTAATAGACTTGGTTATATATTAATGATTAAAGCTGATTATTTGATGCATCCGTCTGTTTTCTGAACCTGTAGCTACTAGTCCTATTCAGGGTCACAGTGGGTACGGAGCCTATCCTGGAAGGTACAGGTACAAGGCAGGGAACAATCCAGGGTGGGACACCAACCCATTGCAGGGCACACTCACATACCAGTCACACCTATAGGCAGTTAAATAGCTCCAATTCATCTCAGCATATTTTTAGATATAAGGAAAGCCCACGATGACAACATGCAAATGATACACACACAGACCCCTGGCAGTGACTCAAACCCTGGTCCCAGAGATATAAGGCAACAGTACTAACCACTGTATCATCACACCAGCTCTAACATCATGCAGTTTTTACTATATATAACTTTGTAGATTGGATTAAGATAACGCTATGTAACAAATTTTTATTTTTATTTTGTTCCTGGGTACAAAGTGTGTTTTCCTAACCCGTTATGCCTAA